>NW_019091362.1:10339636-10431398 GCF_001949145.1 Acanthaster planci
TGAATGAGATAAGAATTACAATATATTCTGCAAGGAAGAAAACAACCCAGGCTAAGTGGCAAGTTACATTTCACTTTGGTTTAATTTCAATTTCAAATGCACTTATGAAACGTCTTTCTCCTGCTTACCCTCTCACCCCTTTAGCACTGTGTGGACGTCACGCACATGTCGTCAAGGCGACCATTCAGCCAGAGTCAGCTCTGCATCTATGTGGATGGCCATCAGCGTCTTGTGTCACAGCTCAAGTTCCCCATCATTTCGGAGGTAAGTTGAACCAGAGCTAATTGTGATGGACATTGAGTCCACATTTGTGGAGATTCCACAGTACTGATATTGTGTTTATAGTTTAAGCAAAGGTTCTAAACATGATTTACTTGTGTTAAATTTGCTGATCACATTGAAAAGAAAGCATGCATGTGCTTCAACAAGCAGAATAGTCTTATCTATGGAGGACTAAGGAGAGATTATAAACCTAATCATAGAGCTGTAATAAATTACTAGAGCGCCGACTTCTCATGCCCCATTCAGTGAAGCTTTGATGCCGCCCTGAGCAAGGACATTCACGTTGTTTACTAAGAGCAGAATGAAATGCTCGTTTACCGATTGTGGGTTTAAAGATTTTGACATATCGACTTTATTGACACATCGTTTAAGAATACATATGCAGATATGCAAAAGCCATACAAAAGCTGTACACAATTTTTGAGTTTTCCAAGGCTTTGTGCCCAAACATGGACAGACTTGTGCAGACTTCACTTTGCTCAGTAAGTCAGCCCTTAAGTAATTTTAAGGTATGGTCCGGCATTTATAATTAAGGCATTATTTTTTTTTTGAGGTTACAGAGTGCTCAAAACCTGAAGAGCACTTAACAACTTACCTTGTAAAGTTTGAGCTCAGTGAATGCCGTCTAGTCTGAGAAAAACAATACTCTAGCATGTTAGAGTGCAGGGTCACATGTTGGATTGTGCCCAAATTTAGTGTCTGGAAGACACTCTCTTTCAAATGATTGCAGCCATGCAATGTTGCACACTGAACCAACCAACTAGAGCAACTGAGTGCACATGTCCATCATGTCAATGCTTGCGAACATGTCGCCATTATTACAAACTACACATATACAATTTCCAGAAATGTTCCTTATACACATCATTGGAAATGGCCTTCTTTTATTGCTTTCTTCAAAATGACAACTTGCCTGAATGAATTATTTCACAGGGAGCTTATTCCCATAACTATCAACGTATGCTTTGCAACAAAACTTTTGTCAGTTACTTTAATGTGAGCTGCAAAATGTGGGTCTGTTCCTTAAATATATGTGTGACTTAAAAATTTTCTGTATCCTGTTATCTGTAGCCGTTCATATCTTGCCGAATCGGTTACCCCATCGCCTTGTCCAGTCTCCAGCAACAGTTGGCCGAGGACTCCTCTTCCTCCTCTGCCTCTGGCCACTCCGCCTCCTTCTCCTTCCACCCGTCCCGCCTCCATCTCCCCTTTAAGCTGCTGTCGGGGTCGCGTGGCTCGGGCGCCAGCGGCGGGGGTGGTGGTGAGGCCGAGTCACCGGTGGGCATGGTGCCGGTGGGCATGCAGGACATGGAGTGGGGGGAGCCCAGGTCGCTGCAGGGCCAGCTGGGCAGCGTCTGCGTCTTCCACGACGTGCTTCAGGCCCAGCAGATCAAGAAACTCTATGCATTAGGTACAGAGGGGAAAATCAAAATTCCAACATGTGGCAAACGGGCCAAAATTTAGCAGTGCTTAACAGTAAATTTTGTTGAATCAGTACTGATAGCCAGTGTAAACTACCTTGTTTGAGCCCAGATCACATCCTTTATCATGCAGGTCACAACATAAATTCACATGGAAGCCTCATTAATATACTTGTGTTCATTCACAGAAACAGTCTCAGGGGTCAAAATAACATTTCTGCTGCCCACGCGTTAACCTTCGGTCATTCTATACCACACTTAAGGTGCCAATAACATGACGTTGTTCCAGTCTGATGACAGCGACATCTCGGATCTCAGCAGTAAGTTGTTGCTTTACTACCATGGCAAGGCCTGCCGAGATCCTGTTTGCCTAGACTTAGCCCCAGCCCACCTATACAATGGCCGCCTCAAAGGCCACAGCTGTGACACCTGGGATGTGAAGGTAGGACATCAAGGGAGTGGCAGAGCCTCTGTTGTTGACATCACGGGGTCCGTTATCGTGGACCTGAGCCGAAAATGTCGCTCCTTTAGTTCAACCCTAAAAGGGGTGGGGTTGGATGCAACCCGACCCTCGACACTTTCTCTGATGATTTTAGAGAGCATTTTTTTAGTGCCTAGCTTTTCAGGAGTGTTTCAGGAATGGCTTCCAATTATTTTGACACTGACTCTATGAAAAGAAGGCAGACATCCGGAAATACCTATTTTCCCAAGAGAGGGTGACCAAACACGGGAACTTTTCCCCCCGGCATGCTCAATACATGTGGGCCGATATGTTTGAGGCCATATCCTACTCTGAATGACTGTAACAACAAAACCCTACGTCGTATCAAACTGAATCTTCACCGGTCTGCTTATTACAAAAGACTGTGCATGGCCAGTTTCCAAGAACATTGGACACGTGACAGCTGAGATATTGGGGTGGGGTAGATATTTCCCAACCCCACTCTGCTTCCAGCCTTGCCAGAGATGACTTAAACTCTAACCACGCAAGCACCGTTAATACAAAAGCATGAATATTATTTTCAATTTGTTCTGCCACTAGGATGTCCTCAATTGCATCGGTGGGGTCCAGGTTCTTTTTCCTCTTCTGGAGCTGGTGACCCAGGAGAATGAGACTGGCAAGCCTGCATTCCTGACACATGCTAATGATGATGCCGTTGATAGCCGAGAGCCAGTCAATAAACAGATGAGCAGTGACGATGAGTGGGAGGTCATACCACACGACCAAATAGGTCGGTAAAAAATACCAGTATTGTAGTGGAGACTTGTTGGAGATCATCACAAGACTCCACCAGACGTTCAGTCTGAATTCAAGTCACAAACTACAAGTGCTACTTGTCACTGTTTTTTTTATGATTTGTGATGGTTTCAACAGCAACACTGAATATTACTGCTAGTTGTCAATTCTGGTAATGAAACCAAGGACTTCTCAGAAGTGTCTCAGGCAGTGTAACTTTTAAGCCTTAGAACCTGTAGAGAGGAGGCAGTGAGAAGAAATATACAGTTTTAGATGTGGCTGAAAAACTCTGGAATGTTCTGGGTAAAACCAATGAAGTCAGGTAGGGACAGAACACCCATTCCAGATGCCGGCCTTGGGTGGGATTTGAACCCGGGACTGAAGAAAAGCGAGGAAAGCACCACTGTGCCCTCCCGACTCCTTCGTGTTCATCGTGGTTTTGGTATTGTGAATTTTGTGACAATAGAATGGTGAAATCGTAGCATCAGTGAAGAATGATTTCATGTTTAGTCTGTCAAGTATACCGGGACCTTTATATCAACAAAATACTGTCTCATGCATCATTTGCCTCACAAAGGTATGTAGTTACCCTATCATGCCTGGTTGAAAGCTCATATGTACCAAAAACCCACGCTGCAGTGATTTATCATTTTTCACAGACTTTAAATCTTAACCGGGTCTTTTTGAGTTTCCGGTGTGGTGGTCTCAGCTGTCTCCCAGTCTCAGCGGTCCCCTTTACCAAATGTGGTAAAATACATCATGCCATCTCTGTGCACAACGGGAAAGTCGTCAGTTTAACCCTCCTATGCAGAAGTCACTCTTTGGGTGACTTGGTAAACACCTCAAAGAAGCACAGCTGTGTTGTGCTGTGCACTGCACCAACTGTCCCTCACAGGAATACCAGATTGCACGTTTGTGCTGCCCAGCAACTGTGCTTCACTGTTTCATTTGCATAATTGTGCAGTAAACCAAATGCAATGAAGAGGACTGCACAAAAGACCCTGGGTCATTTTGTGCTGGCAACCAACTGTGTACACAGTGAACGTATGCATGTTCGTGTTCCATGTAGAAAATACATGCACAAGAGTGACTGTGGGCACTGGTGCATATTTGTGCTGTAAAACCGAAGGAGGGTTAATGTCCGGCTATTCAGGGGGACAACTGAGACTGGGAGACAGCGCAGACCGCCACACCGGTACCATTGAACAGAATGGTAACTGCTGTAATATCTGACTTCAGAAGTTGTCATAGTTCCTACAATGTCTTATAGTGTTCTTGCACTGACAGATTTGAGAAACGAGCAGAATCACGTGGCAGGCTTCGTTGCCCTGCTCAAGAACATGTGCGTTGGCCATCCCATCAACCAGGACATGCTACACAAGTCACAAGGCATAGCGACCATTGGTGCCCTCCTACAAAAGGTGAGGCTCAGTGATCCAGTGCTTAACCACTTGCTGCCCGGGAGCCCGGTTTTGGGCACGTGTTCTTTATATGCATAGCCAGGTCTCTAAAATCGGACAAAGAGAACTGGGCCTTGTAAAAAAAGACCGTACTCGTAACAAAAGACCAGGCTGCTGGGAATTACCAACATTTTTCACTGTCAATAGTGGAGATAATCCAGCTTTTTTGAAATAGTATACCGCTGTTTGGGGCATTCAATGTGAGTGGATTACCACCAGGGACAAAAGCGCTCCACCACCGCAGCAATGACCCCTATTGAAAAGAGTTCAGCAGCGCACTGTGCCAGTTTCGTGAGCAAAAGAAAATTACGTAACACCACACAATCTGGGCTCTTTTTACAAGGCAGCAGGCCTGGCTGAAATACTGGGGCGTCAATAGATTTTGTCTGTCAGAGTAGAAACCAGACGGTCCTTCAGATGTTTGTAAGTGTCCAGTAAATGAAGACATGAATTTTTAAAGAATTTGAAAACAGAAAAAAATGTAAAATATCCCGTCCCAGCGGAATCAACATTCATAAATTTCCCCGCCGTGATGTGGTTAAAAATAAAGCCAGTTGTATTTATATCAGTGCATAAGGTGCGTTATCCTATTGAGTACCAAAGTGAATACGTCATGCACGCAATCATGTGTGTGAAAGGCATTAGCGCGAGAACCAGTGTGCGCGTAAGTCATCCGTATGCATTACACTTTCTGGCTCAAAATGATGTCACACTTTGGTTCTCGATATGAATTGATCAAGTTTGATTGGGGAATGAAAAGCCCTTGTGCTTTTTGCATCCACAGGGTGCACTAGGGAATAGTCCATTTTACAGTCACTGATTGTGGTACCGTCTGTATCAAACTTAAACCAACTGGCTGTCCCCAGCAAATTTGCTGGTCGAAAATTTAGAGTTCTTGAATTATTGGGCTCTACTTGTATATCCGTGCTACTTTTTCTGCGTGTTGAAAAGGTCGATTAGAGCCCTTGACTTTTGAGTGAGGTTGTAAATACAGAATTTAGTTTGCCATCAGTGCTGATTGTCTAAACTATTGAATGTCTGTTGATGGCTTCCCTGCAGAGCAATAGTTTATTGTCAACTGTGTGACAGTTGTCTATTTGGGCATTCTGTTTCACTTTTCAGGTAGATTCATTGCTGATCGATGTGAATGTCTTGATGGCCATCAAGCATCTAGTAGAAGCAGTCTGCTTTGGGCACCAGTCGCTGCTGAAACATGCATACAGGTGAGTCCTCTTTAAGAATGTCTGTCCAGATTGAGCCAATTTAGTATTTCTGCGAGGCAGGGTCAATCAGAATTATTGCACCTGACTAGGGCCCATCCAGAACCAAATATTCAGGGAGAGGGAGGGGGGATCAAGATTGGTTTTGTTGTGGGGGGGGGCAAAATGTTTGGAATTTTTATGTAGCCTTTCTGAGGGTTGAAGCTGCATTTCAGGGCTGTTTTTGTGCTTTTGGAAGGGCAAAGGATATAAGTAAAAAATTGCCTGTCTTAAATTTTTTTCAAGAAGAAAACATTTTAATCTGGAGGGGGGCATTTCCCCTGTTGGCTCCCCGATCAGCCCTTGTGGCTGGAATGTGACAAATTGATATGAATGGTTCTTCAGCCCTGCTCATAATGCCCACTGTGTGTTTATTGTCCCCAAATGAACTATGACACGCTTCATTTGAGTACATGCTCAGTTTGAATACAGAATTATTGATACTTCTTGTTTTGTGCATTCTAAATTCTAAATATTGCGCCCTACAAAATTTGAGCTGAAGTGCTAAACTGTTTGAACTTTTGAATCACCTCAACAGGTACATTTTATTTGACTTCCGGATATGGAGCAAGAGTGTCTTTGAGATAAGAATTGGTAAGCATTCATGGTTCACACTTCTGATTTGAGGAATTATACGTAATCAGATCTTTACTTTAGCTCAATTTGAATTGTGACATTTGGAAACTGTGCAGATTCCAGAGTTTAAGGAGTTTCCTCAATTTAGCTGTTTGTCCTTTGTTTTTACTTCAAATATACGCCATTGGAAATTGAAAAACACAGTGATTCATCCTGTGTGGTTTAAATTTCCCTTAGTTTATGACTTTCTAGTTGCATGCCATATTGTAGTGACCCATAATCGGTAATCAAGTGCATAGTTCACTCAATAGCTCTATGCGTAACATTGTTTATTTTTTGATTCTGATGAAATTGGTCTTACCAGAAATACTCCTCTGTAGATTCTATTTTACCAATGGCAAGTACTTTTGGAACCTTCAGGCCACTTACAGTACATATCCACCATGATCAAAGATGACAAGAAGAGGTTCCGGCGAAACTTTGGAGTGCAGTTCCTATTGGACACCATACGGACCTACTACAGGTATCTGTCAGGCTTCTGTCGGGCAATATTTCAAGTTCTAAAGTTGAACAGTGCACAGTTGAGCATTTTCTGCTTTTTAACTTGACGTGTGTAATTATCAAACGTCCTACACCTACTTTGATAATTTTTCATTGGATTTCAAGGCGTACCACTCAACCACTGTTTCTTATACAGAGGGCCTAGAGCTTTGTGCTGTTGAAACTTGGATGCATTCTGAAAAAACTTCATATTTGGTAAAGAGTCACAGAGACTACGGTTTTACATTTAAGCTTGGAATAGTACAAGTTAAAGCATTCGTGGTGTCACCTACATCAAGCTGTCCACAGCAGAATTGGTTCTTAGAAATGTCAACAAAGCCTGTTTCTGACCAGACATTGATCAATCTGATCAGACCTGCAAAGTCTCCATTATCATTATTGCAAAACTGAATCAAGTTAAAGGTAAAAAAAGGAGCTTGTTGAGACTTAAACACCAGCTTTTCTCTCCTCTGATGTTGTTTGTCAGTCCCAGCACCACGGACCTTTCAGCAGAGGATTCCCGCATCATTCGCAACTCCTTGCTGGGCCTAATCCGCTTCTATGTGTCCAAGCAGATCAACCACAAAGAGCTGAGTGCAATCATCAACTTCGTCACGGCTGTCGAAGACGAGATTCTCGTAAGTTTGGGACTTCTTTACAGTGACATCTTGTATCTTGCTCCAACCCCTTTGCTCCATCTCTGTGTCAACATGCCAGCCTCTTTTTTCCAGCCTGCCTTCTGATGTTCCACATATCTGTCCAATTAACTTTGATTTCATACACGACTGGTGACCACAGATTCCCAGGCCATTTGGCCGTGGGGACAGTCAACGTGTTTGATCTTGTTGCTCAAGGCGAGCAAGTAACTCTTGCCAGTTGATGCGAATTGAAGGATGTGGCAGGATAGCTAGCCAAAATACCTTGGAGAGGCAGGGTTGAGGAATACACATCAGTGATACCCTCTGTTTTCCTCTCCATAGATTGGAGAGGTCATCGACATGTTGATCACTTTTCTTGAGAGCTCCAGCAAGGACCAGCTGTACCTCTTGCTGTTTGAGGAGGGGAAAGGTGATCTGCTTTATGCACTTTTGACTAAGAAAGACTACACTGACACTCTCAGGGTCCGCGTGTTCAAGGTGAGTTGCCTTTGCTGTCAGTTTTGTTGACAAATCGTCTGTGTCAGGATCTGCAGGATAAAATCCCCTCTGTCTCAAATCCGATGTTTACCTCATAATCCCAGCATTAGGTTCACTTGTCCTGTCTGTGCATGTTGTTGCATTATCCTGCTCAGAGTTCCAGACTCAGGACCAGAGGTCAGGGGGTTCAGATCCAGTTGCTGACCATGGGTCACGGCCTTGGGCATGTCACTTCATCCCTGCTTGCCTCTTTCCACTCAGGGATATGAATGGGTTCTGATATTAACTATAGAGTAACCTGAGAAGGACTGGCATCCTATCCGGGCGGAAACAAATAGTCTTTATCATCTCATGCTACTGAAATGGAAGAGGCATGTGGCCTAGTGGTTAGGGCTTGTAGCTTCTGATCATAGGGTCAGGGGTTCGAATCCAGCTGGTGGCAGCATGTTGTGATCTTGGGCAAGTCACTTTACCCCTATGTGTGTCTCTCCACCCAGGAGTAAATGGGTACCTGTGAGGGCAGACATGGTTATTTAGCCATTTGCGTTGAAATGGCAGCACCAGGCTAGTATATTCCCTAGGGAGCTGAGATGTTTTCAGGAATGTTCAGATGATGTGTGAGCCCAATGTGCAGAGATAATTATAATACAGCGTCTCGGAATAGTTTGCTAGATAGAGGGCACTTTACAAGTGCTTGTTATTATTATTATTATGACACAGGTTAGCCTGATAGGCCATGTTGGCTTGTCATAGACTTAATTTACCATACATCTTGCTCATCCCCCCAAAAATCTTTCTCACGGTAAAAGTAAGTCCCTCCTTAGCCTCTAGTCAATTTCCCAAACCGCTAAGATTTCCCTATTTCGTTGGATGGGTTTCCATTCTGATCCTGTTATTCCCTTCCTTTCCCATCTTCCAAGATGTTTTCATTGATGTTGAGATCTAACAAGGTGTATGAGAAGAGCAAGCACCGGATGCGGCTGATGGACGTCGGTTTCTCAGGACTGACTCTGCTGATGGGGGAAATGCCGGTTACAATGCCCATCGCCAAGAACATGGTGGAGATGATCACAGGTCAGTAATGAGTCACTACCGGATCCCCACAGAGTGAGCCCTAAGGCCATATTTGCATGAGAAAGATGAAATCTAGATGAAAATGGATGTTGTGTGGGTGAAAAATAAGGTTAAGGGTCAGTATTGAGTGACGTTCTGCAAGGTTCCAGCTCATTTTTTCCAGATTGGGTCACACTTATCCAACAGTTCGTGGCATAATAAGGAGGGGTAGGTGAGGGGGTTCAAAAAGTACACAACCTATGTGGAAGCCACAGTTCATTTGCTGTCATTGCCCCTTGATAAAATATAAGCCTCTCCAGTTGCACCCTCGGAATATTCACCCTAGTTACACTACGGCCAGCAGTTTGGTTGTAAATGTCTGAATCATCTCAGATCCAAATGGCTTAATAATGGTTGTTGAATTCTGCTTGCTGCAGAGGGTCACATAAACTATGCTGGATTGCTGGCTGTTCTGCAGCTGCTGCACCGTGCAAGCTCCCTCATCAAGCTGGAGGCTTGCACCCAACTCCTTCATATACTCTACACGGAAAAAGAGTCCAAGGTCAAGCTGGCCAAGGTGCCCGGCTGGCAGGACACGTTGGCCCGGCTGTTCGTCCGGGATGCGGCTGCTGGACCGGACATTGGCCTGGACTTGAACGGCCTGGCCCTGACGCCATCGAGCATCCCGACCACCCCGACCACTCCGCAGCGTGTCCTGCCGACGGACAACGCCGACAATGGAAAGCTGCCGGGCTGTGTGGTGATGGCGGCCACCAGCTTTGTGCTGCCAGACGCTGGCGACTCACAGGCCACGGATGCCAGTGACCTCCTCGCCGATGACAGCAGCGTGGCAGACAGTGAGGACATCACATCGTCGCAGTCTGTCCCCCGGCTAGTCGTCGAGACAGACACGCCAGACTCTCTGTCCTACTCGGAGAGTCTTTCCGTAGTCAGCAGTGATGCCAACTTCGGGCAGTTTGTTGACACCATGGCAACTGGTGATGGTGGCCAAGAACAGGGTGCAGACAGCGATAGCTCCTTTACGATAGGAAGTTGGCCAGGCGGAGATTGTAAGTAGCCAAAAAATAGACCCTCCCCATTAAAAACATGTTGCGAGTGGCCCTACTTTTTTCTGTCATGATTTTACATGGATGGCTGATTTGTGTAATATGCTCCTACATAAGTTTGCATAACGAGCCATAGGTACATCAGAATGTATTTGAAACTGTTGAATTTTTCATATTGATGCTTTTTATAGTCTTATATTGCCCGACACTTTTGAATGTTTAGATAACATTGGCCGTCAAGAAATAAAAACTCTCAGTAAAATGCAGCGGACCCTTTTGAACTTACAACTGTGTCCTACTTTAGATGACAGCCAAACCTCGCCCCTCCATGCGTCCAGGAGTAGTCTCAATTCAGCCACTCCCACAGCCACCCTCCGCCCCTCCCACCTGATTTTACCCACTGCCGGCGGTGCACCAGGCGGAGAGGAGGAGGAGGGTCCCGAGGGGTCTGGGGCTTGCGAGAGGACCCAGGAAACCCTGGCGGACACACTGACGGAGGTAGTGGTGCAGCTGATGTGGCGAGGGGTGCCAGGCTCGGACGAGGAAGCCTGGGCGGTAAGTCAAATCCACGAGCCCCCCTTGCTGTTGAGACACGTAGCCTAGGCAAGTGGCAGAGTGGTTAGAACTTGTAACTCCCAAACATAGGTTTTGGGGGAGGGGGGAGTGTTTATGGGCAGGGGTAATAAAGAAAACTTGCCTTGAGTGTTAGTAATGCTGGATATGTGCGCTTATAAATATTTGTTATTTTTATGATGCTCTTGAGAACATATAAGAGTCTCCTGAAGACGGACAGAGTACACTGTTCGAAACGTCGAGTTATTCCCCGGTTCTTCTCAGAACCACACATACTCAAAGAAGAGATAAATACATGGTGTTACCATGTGTTAACAGTTGATGATTCAGCAAAGTTGTGATGGTCATTAAATCTCCTTGGGAAAATTTGTTAACCCTGTTGCTGCTGCAGTGGCCCGTGAAGATTTTCTTCCACACTTATCTTTCCCAAGTTTTTGCGCGTGTATTAAAGAAGTTAAGGATTCAGAGTCTGTCCAGCCCGACAGTCACAGCATGTAGTCATCGTACAACCCAGCATTAGAGTTTTCGTTGATTTTTTTCATCAACTTCCAGCCTCACCCTTGATGATACTCATGTAGTGGGTTGATTTTGGCAGAGTTTTATTACTGTTTTGTAGATCAGATGTTTGAAATGCTGCTTTTAATTTCAAATTACGGGTTTTGCCCTTACCCATCGTATATATTTATAAACACTATACTCAGTGTTTGTCCGAGAGCTTGTGAAACAATTCAAAAGCTTACTTGGGTTCAAATCCCACCCAAGTGGGTTTGAGTCCCACCCAAGTAAGCAAAGTGGATTTTTTGTGAATTATGTACGTTGGGTAAAGGCAAAACCCGTAATTAAATATAAATCTCCCCAACGCAGAGTACATTTGGAAAAATCCTGCTCTTACTCACTTGTGTAGGCACGTGGCCAGATATTTGTGAGCCTGTCCAAGCTCGCAGAGAAGTATGAGCTCCTGCGGCCGGCAAACCAGATCAAGCGTCACCTGCTGGAGAAGCTCCTGGAGGTGTCAGCCAATGACATAAAGAATGCAGGCTCCAGCGACCACCTGACGCATGCTGAGAACGCCCTCTGGCTCATGAAGCTGGTTCAGGACTTCCTGTTTGGTGAGGATCAGGAGGACAGCCATGCCTGGAGTGACAAGGTGATGACCTTTTTGCTTGTATTTAGACTTATACTTAACAAAAAATTCCAATTAAAAAAATTTAAATATGATACTTAAAATTCTGTCTATTTCACTAAATTGTCGTGCTTTATTTCATGTTTAAAGCAAATACATTTCAGTACGGACATTTTAGTGCAGTTTTTCAGTAAGGACCTTATAGTACTGACACGACAAAATCAAGCAAGTGCAAAGTAAGTCTATGCATCTGTACTGGTAATTTTCATTGTAAGACAGAAGTCAGGGGATATTATCATTTCTTTTTACTTAACAATTTTTTTTCTTTTTCAAAAGCAGTTAGCGGAAGCCGTCATCGACGTGATTGATGCCCTGTGTGTGTGGGAGGACACCACGGCGGCTGACGAGTGGGCGGAGATGTCGCAGCTGGGCCTGCGCATCATGCTCGGCTTTGCCGCCCATGACGACATCGAGGTGTGTGCCACGGCGGCCGCCCGGCTCCACCACCTGCTGCAGACGCGGCCCATCCCTTCCCCCAGCGAGGCCTGCTTCCTGCTGGGTTCGCTGGACTCAGCGCTCATGAGGTCTCTTGATGGTACGTGGGTTGAGCGCTTCCTCAGGGGAAATGGTCCCTCAAAGACTATATTTTGTTAGCACTTCTTCAGGTTTTATGGAATTAGAATTAAACTGTTGGAACTTTGTTCTAGTTATATCACAAATACTTCTTGTTCAGTGTTTCCTCTCACTGAACTGACTCAAATGTTGTGGTTGTACACGTTTATGAGATTTACATCTAAACTGATCATTAGTTTCAACAAAACCTTTACAGTTACACATTCTGTAGGACCAAAATACTTCCAGTTGTCTCGGTATCCTTTCTAAGAATCTTCTTGAAACTTCCAACTCCAACGTAGTGTCGCAAACATCTGGAACTGTTGTTTTTCTTTCAGAAAAAAAAATTGGGCACACGAAGCCCATGTTTGCAATGGAGCTCAGGTTATCGCAAGATGAGGCCTGACCCATGTTTGCAATGGAACTCAGGTTATCGCAAGATGAGGCCTGACCCATGTTTGCAATGGAACTCAGGTTATTGCAAGATGAGGCCTGACCTATGTTTGCAATGGAACTCAAGTTATTGCAAGATGAGGCCTGAGGAAGTCACAATAGTAATGACTGAGCTTTGTCTTTTTTTTCTTTTCTGTTTTCAGCTCGGGAGCGCGAGACCTACGCTTACCTTATCCCGCTCACCCGTGCCATGATTGAGCTATACCACAAGCAGCTGGGTATGCCTAACTTCTTGCCCCATCTCCCCACCACCGACACCAGCCCCACATTCTTTGAGGACTTCCAATCCTACTGCCGCTCTGAAGAGTGGAGAAGCTACATTGAGAAACAGGTATGGCAAGACCACTCCAATATAGTGGTGAAAGTTTCTCAACACCTTAACCCTTCGAGCTGGGAGACGGCAAAATCCGCGGCTCTGTGGGAGGGATTAGTGCATACCACACATACATTCTATTCATGCACCTGCGGCTTCAATGTGGGCCTGCTGCTGGGTAGGGCTTTGCATGCTGGGCATACCGCAGCCCAGCAGTCACGGTCAAAAGAGTCCCAGCGTGAAGGGGTTCAGAAAACCTCAGGAAACTTATGGGTTTACCCAGTCTAACATGAAAATAATTGTTGTGTACTCCTTGCCTTTGTGAGGGCATGTAATGTGCAGGCTTATGGGCAGGCTTCAAGGATGTTGTTGCTTGCCTCGTGTGTACATGGATCCCATAAAAAGAGCGATGCCAATTTTTCTTGAGTCTTGTCTTTTTAGTCTTCAGTAGATGTCACCATTTTGATTACAGTGGTGTTCTAGCAGTGCGCATTATTCCAAGGAAATCCAAAATGGAAACTGCAGAAATTTGTTATTTTTAGACATTGTTTTGCCTTTTTCGTCAGGTGAAACCTTTCATGCAGGAGTACCTGACCCTCAATTTCTCCAGCATTTCGGCCAAGATGGGCAAGCTGTGGAGGAAGTGTTTTGACCTGATGAACACGGATATCCACCGACGGGAACGGGAGAGAGGAGAGAGCAAGCTCCGATTCCAAGTGAATAAAAAAAAATACCAACAGTCATTGTGGTGGCGTAGCATCTGGTGATTGGGGGTGGGGTGCAAGGGGTATATGTACTCATGCATGTGACATTTCGTTATAATTGTTAATCTGTTGAAATGTAACTGTTATGCTGTCTTCAAACTACCCCATGTTTGTAGAGATTGTTTGCAGAAAGCTGTGGTAGTTATAGGCAGTGAAAGTTGTTGAATTTACGTTGTTCTTATGCTGGTATCATTTTGCAAGCTTTTCCCTCATGATTCCTCAGCCTAGTTTTGAAATGATGGGACACGTGTTACTCTGTGGTCAATGAGTGGGGCCTGTGTCCCATGCATCATTGATGAAGAAGTTACTCGTTTCTTCTTGGGACACGAGGCTGTTAATTTCAATGATTTTCATTCACACTGGAGTCAAGACTTTGAATCAATCAGCGTGAAGAAATGTTTATTAATACCCAACGTATATTAATATACGTTGGGTAAGGGCAAACCCGTTATATATAATTAACTATCACTCCCCCCAAAAATGCACTGCCCGAGGTTGATGTCTTTCATATTTGACGACCTTGTTCCGTAATCAGGCTAAGATTAGCGAACCATTCAGCACCTTATGCAAGACGGAGACAACAAGACATGCCAGCATTCTGAACAAGCTGCAGAACCAGCACCAGTCCACACTGCGACAGTGGAGGGCCAGCAAGCGCTTCTTGACAGGGGAGAGAGGGGCCTGGGCTGAAAGGTAGCATAAACCAACGCTGAGAGGATTCACTGACATGCGTACAATGCTGGTACAAAACATGCAATGTACCACTGTTTACTGTATCATAAAGGCTCTTCAAAACTGATTCAGATTTCATTTTTATCTCCAAGTTCTTGTACAAACTCTTGCTGGTTTTTTCCAGATCAGTCACATCGCAGTTTCTTTTAGCCTGGACTCTTGTTTTAAGAGGAACTCAAAGGAAAACGTGTTTTCTCTGATTTTATCCGTTCAAATAAATATGGAAGAATCCAACTCGAAATGCAGTGTCAGTTGTCTTCAGAGCTCAACTATAACAAGCTAAAAGGGGCTTTTTTTCTGTTCATGCCAAGATGCGAATTCTGAACATGCTGAATGTAGATTGCGTCATTCTTAGAAAACGGAGAAAATGAGGGGAACCCTTGCCCTGTGTTCATAGTGGATAAACCTTGTGCATGCCAAACAATGGCTACAAACAGTGGCTACATGCATGTGAGCTCTAAATGCTCATGGGATGCTTTACCGACTAGACCTATTAATACAGACAAGCTTGTTATAGTTGAGCTTTGAAGACAACTGACACTGCATTTCGAGTTGGATTCTTCCATATTTATTTGAACAGATAAAATCAGAGAAAACGTGTTTTCCTTAGAGTTGCTCTTTAAATGCTTGATGAAACGATAGATACATGTATGACAAATACAGTAAACTGATAGATGGCATAAGTCCCTGACAGTAACACACAGCCCAGTGGTAAAAACAAAATTTTATTTAGCATAAAGAAATCTTGACTACATTTCATCAATTAAATGTAGATCTACAGCTGTTGTTGATGGTTTGCTGCACATTGTTGCCAACTGTCCATCATCTGTCAAGTTTTCATCACCTGACATGTTCAGATACATTTGCTCTTCTCAAGGATCAGTGGGGCATTTCTATTGGAGAATAAAATCACTATTAGTCTCTCTGTTTTTCCCGCTATTTTGGAAAGTCGTAAGAAGCATGTTTGTCTTCACACAGGTGTTAAGAAATGCTTATCTGGCAGCCAGCAAAGCAGAACCAGTAAAAGAAATATTTATAAAGATGAACAAAGCAGTAGACTATAGTTGGACTTGAACCTGCGACCTCCGGAATACCATACCAGTACTCTATCAATTGAGCTATCCAGCCCTTCATTGGCAACTCCTCATATATATATATTATGTATTTAACAGTTTGAAATTGTCATTTTCCCTTAGAACGGACGAGCACATTTACTGGAAGCTGTCTGCTCAGGAAAACTTCTCCCGCATGCATCTGAAGCTCACTCAGAATTTCATGTTTGACCAGCACATAGACGCCAGTCAAATGAGAGATAACACAGGTATGCCGGCATGTACAATCCGCTGATGTGCCTGTTTGTTTCACACGGATCCAGATCTGGATCAGTAATCTGTCATTGGTTCACTGACAACCAGGACCAACCTTATGGATGTAGGAAACCAGTGTTGGGACCACTGATCGAGATCCAGATATTTGTTTGACAAACTCGCCCCTAATACTGAGTGGATAGTACATTGAGACTGATGGCTGGAAGTCACTGGATGCTATCTTTGGAGGCCCAACCTTTGCACTCGTGTGTTGGAGACTGATCTTTACCTGCTGCTAAGCTCTGAAGCTTTTTCCCTGGACCATTTCCCAGATAAGCTGCTTTGCACCTCCCCAAGTCAGCTTCTTCGTAGTCTCCAGACTTATGTTCAAGCATTTGTTCAGCTATCACCGAGTGGCAAATTTTTTAATAACTCTTCCTTTAATCTTGAGCTGTTGGTGAAAAAGTTGAAGCTAGCACTGCATGAAAATTAGTGGAAAATTACCAACCAGAAACATGCCAATGAAACTTCTCTAGGCTTTGGTCTGACATAGCACTTTAGATGTTTCTTTAGCAGGCAGTGGAAGCCATCTTGGCCAACTGACTCCATGAAACTGATGTATACAAAGGTAGAATGTTCAAAAACAAATCCTGGTTGTCTCTTACCAGATGACAAATGCATGTGACAAATGCAAAAAATAGCAATAATGAAGGAATGTTCTCACAAAGGACATGGTACCCACAGGGTCTAAAAGTGCTGATGCCACCATTTGTTGTATTCCAAATGTTTTGTGGGTTAAAACTGGTTATTGTGTTATTCCATCGATTGAGAGAGATAGCATTCATGTGGAGGGAAAAAAATTGAAAAAATCACTTCTATATTCTACCAAAAGGATTTCCCTGTCATAAGTGTTTTTTTAAACCCGATTTTGCATATTTTGTTTCATTGCTAGGACCAGTTGCGGAAGCCACTGACACGCTATCCTTGGAAATCGTGAAAGAGGCTAGAGTCAGCGACATGGAGCTGCAAGATGACAGGCTAGGGGATGAAGAATGGAATATTATCTCAGAAAGGTAGGATACATGACCATGTAGTTAGATGAAGTGAAACATTTTTGTAACGCAAGACTATTAATAATGCCTTTTAATAATTGGAAAATGCTATTTGGTGAGATTTGGGGGATGATTTTACATCAGAGGAAAAACTCAGTGGAATCCTGATGGTTTATATGTTGCCAAGGCAGTTAAATGCACAATCTCCCGAATTAGTAATGAGAACTCTTTGATT
The DNA here is from genome assembly GCF_001949145.1 of Acanthaster planci. The sequence goes on from NW_019091362.1 coordinate 10,356,832, forward strand.
CTTGTTTGGAATACAAGAACTATAAATACAAGTATATTCATAAAATACAAATGGCAACAAATTTGACTTCATAATAAAATGCCTTTAAAACATTGCGTACTTGTTGAGTAGATTATGTTGATAATCTACCCTTAGAAAGAAAAGGGTGCATGATTTATCAGATACGATTGGATGATCATTCATGATCAAATTTCTGTGTATTGTCTCTTTGCCACAGCACTGAGACTGAACAGGGCGGAGCTGTCAAAGAGAAGACGGTGGTTTCAGAGGAGTGTAACCTCATCACGCTAGTCGACGTCATCCCAGGCAAGCTGGAGGTCACCACGACGCATGTCTACTTCTATGACAACAGTCCGGATAAAGAAGAAAGTCAGTATCGTGGGACTGTGCTGAGATTGAGCATAGGCCTGAAAGTTGAATGTTCCATTTCCAATGTAATGAATCATGCGATTTTTTTTTTCTTCTGTGTGATCATGTTTACAGTTTGATCTACAGTAACAATCAAGTAAGTGGTCCGCCTTGAGATTCTCAAAGGGAACCATTGTCTTCATAACGCCATCCACTTTCTGAAAAAGTTTCTTGTGTAGAATGTTTCAAATTTTTGATTTAACTTGTTTTCAGCTTGTCTCTCAGATACCCTGAAAGAAATTAAAAAGAACATTGTCATTGAAGAATCAAAACATCGATAAATTTAGACACCGACAAGTACTTGGAGGCTTAATTGAGCATTATGGAAATGAAGGTTTTATGACGTCAGTTTGCATTGTTGATGAGAACAAATGAGCGTAAAGTTGTTCCGGTGCTTTAGTGAGGCTATCTTGTAACAAGGACATTGTTGGAATTGTGAGTTTGGTAAATATTTCCGCGATTCTGTGTGGCTGAGTTGAAGTTGGATAAACATTTGTTTGGAGTCAGTTGTAATGGCAGCCTGTGCCACATTTTGTAAAGTCGTAGCAATGACATCTTCTATATTGCGCTGTGAGTACTTCATGTGTCAAAGAGCAATGGTGAGGATGTATACCTGCTAAAATTCCCCTGAACTAAGAATTGTACAGTTCCACATCATTTTTTCTACAGAGGGTAATTTCTGATATTGATATTGTTGGATTCTTGCATGTGCACATTCATAGATGCCGGTCAGGACTTCAAATGGTCTCTGTCCCATCTACGAGAGGTTCATCTACGACGTTACAACCTCAGACGAAGCGCCATCGAGATCTTCTTCATCAGCCAGACCAACTACTTCATTAACTTCAAGGACAAAAAGGTGGAAAGATATCTGGTCCCTAAGCCAGACTTGTTTTATAGATATTGACCAGACAATGTGATAGTTGTGTACATAAGTGCCTTTCAAGTAAGTGACCAAAACAACACGAATAACCTTGATTTTTGTGTTCTTGAGCTTGAGAAATTTTATCGATGTTGTGTAGGNTTTTTTTTAGTAATCCTGCCGTAGATCAAGTCAAGAAAAATTTCATGAGAATTCCTCTAATCTGCTTTTTAATTTAAAGATTTACGTGTAATATATCTACTGCAGTATGCCTGAATACTTGCATTGCACCACATTCTTGATGAATTTAGTTTGCACTTGAGCTCCTTACAAATTTAATTTTCAGGTTGAAAGTTGAAATTGTTGCAGTTAGAAAATTACTTGAACACTGTCATTTGGTTAAAATGATGAGTGGCCATAAAAGTGTATAAATCAGACATCTTCTTGTTCATGATTTCACGCATTTATCATTATTTAAATGCTGATAACCCATACACATATCTTACTCTTGGCAGATTTAGTTGGTGTAAGAAAAAACTAAGGTTGCCTCGAAAAGCAATTAACTAATGAATGGAGTGTTTGTCTCCATTATCTCAACTAAACATTTGAGACTTATGATGTTTCAGAATCAACCCTTTTGACTTGGAACTTGTATTTTTCAAACTCACGGCACTTTAGACAAGAAACAAAGCCTACAGCCGCATCTTGAGCCTGAAGCCACCCAACCTGTACTACACCGGCGCCAAGTCACCTGCAGACCTGCTGAAGTCTTCCACCCTGACCACCAAGTGGGTGAACCGGGAGATCTCCAACTTTGACTACCTGATGCAACTCAACACCATCGCGGGCAGGACCTACAATGACCTCAGCCAGTACCCTGTGGTAAGCAGCTCAATACTCAACGTGATGGAAATTTTCAGCATTACAGCGCTCAATCCAACATTATTCAAGAATTTGGGTGGTTAGAGTTCAGTCAGTTCTGTTTTTCAACTGTACCTTTGCACATCAAGAAAGGAAGATTTCAACTTTTGAATAAGACTTCGACTTTGATTTCAGAAGAGGTTAATATACACCACTGCTTAGCATGGATCAAAAGAAGATACAGTCACAGCACACACAAAAGTTGATCACTGGAAGATTCTTTAAAACATATTTCAATCTTAAGTCTTGAAATTCAGTACTTAATGCCTCCTAAACTTTTTCATTTTTGGTTTCAAAATTCATCTCATTTTGTTGATACTTCTTTGACTTACTTTGCTTTGAAAACTAGTTAAATGTTGAGGCGAGTTTGCAGTTAGCAATTCAAACTGGAATAATTTTTTTGTCTGCCGTTAAATGCATTTGTTTGGTATTAAAAGGTTCTGTCATTTCTTGAAAATGTGTGAAATGTGTTTTGACCCTTTATTGACCCACCAAGGTGTTGTAATTTACTATTGGGCTCTTAGACACAGTCATTGGACTTTAAATTTGACAAAAGGCTTTGTATGTGTACAATTTGTGTTAGGAAAAACAATTGAAATATCATTTTGTCAAAGGAGTAGGACGACTATCGGTGAAATGTGGACTGCTGCTTGTTTTTATTATAATAAATCTTTGGTAAGACTAAGACAACAATTATCCATGCATTGTTCCATTTCCAGACTGTTATGTCTTTGGAAAAAGGACTGATCCAAAGATCATCTCTAGAAGCTAAGTTTTTATTGCTTTGCCTTGAGCACCAGGTTCTTGCACGCAGCAGTCACTATTTCTTGCGTTATTGGCCCTGGCAGTTTCCATGGATTTTGTGTGACTACACCTGCGAGACTCTGGACCTACAGGATCCCAAGGTCTACAGGGATCTCACCAAGCCCATTGGTGTGGTCAACCCAAAGAACATTGAGGAAGTCCAGAGCAAGTGAGTATCGGTGTTACAGTTGAGCCCATCCCAAGTCCATCACAATTTATCTTGTGTAAGCCAAGCTCACAGCTATTCAAATGAACCGTGACAAAAAGATCCTTTTGTCACTGTTCATCCAGTTACTTATGACTGGTCAGGGGAAAGGATTTGTGAAAAGACTTGACTACAATACTGGTAAGTGTTTGGGAACCGAGATTCTCTCATCTTGATGAGACGTAAAATTACGTAATCGCACTTCAGAACCGAGCAGGGAGGGTGCAAGTTGGCAAAGGTATGAGTTGTCTCCAATTTCTCTCACAACAAAATAAATATAGAGCAAGACTTAAGCACATCTCACTTTTTTTGCACTGAGCAATTGTTTCCTTTTGATTGACGTCAGGTTCGAGAATTTTGAAGACCCAACGGGGACCATCGACAAATTCCATTACGGCACTCACTACTCCAACGCAGCCGGTGTCATGCACTACCTGGTGCGCGTGGAGCCATTCACATCACTCCACATACAGCTCCAGAGCGGAAAGTAAGTTGATTCCCATACCTCCTCTTCTGCCTTAGTCCCACCCCTTGTTAGAAGCCAAATCTTGATACAAGCTTCTGAGTTTTTGTGTCGTTTCTGGCACTGATTCATGAAAATGTCTTCAGAGAGCTTAAAGTTCATGTAGTTCTGAAGTATAACAAAGAAACTTACGTGGTTACATTTATGACCCAGTCAACCCAAAGGATAATCAGACATTTTGACATAATTAGTTTAATAAATCCTCCATGGCCTCGAGTATTAAATACGAGATTTTTCACTACGATTTCCCTCTTATTTTAGTAAGTTTCCCCAGCTACACTGTTCAGCAACATTCAGGCTTCAGAGGCTGAGCTAGCGACAGTCAGACTAACAAACTAAAGCTGCAGATAATTTTCACTGATGAGTATCTTTGTGTCCCTGTCAGGTTTGACTGTGCCGATCGGCAGTTCCACAGCATTCCATCTCTGTGGGACACACTAATGGAAAACCCCAATGACGTCAAGGAACTCATCCCAGAGTTCTTCTACATGCCAGAATTCCTTGAGAACAGAAATAGTAAGAACATTTTTCTGCCAATCTGTCAATTAAAGATGTTTACAGTAATACTCGCAAATCTTTCGATGTCAGTACAAATTTGACATACTGTAGGGGTTAGAAAGTAGTAAGTCAGTCCCAAGCCACTATGGGGCATCAGGCTGGTGCTTATCTCTGGTTTTGTTGTGGCTAGAAACAGTTGAGACCGATTGTATTTCCTTCCATGCATGGAATGTTAGTCCATCACAAGTTGCTCTCCAGCTAATACAAGTACCCATTTATACTCATGAGAGGCAAGCAGGGGAGAAGTGACTTGCCCAGTGTATGGCCAGCAGCTGGATTCACACTCCCTGACGCTCTGCTCAGAGTTTGCGCTTACAGACCCCATACATCAAGTCGCCACACAACATGCGCTAAACATAAATTTGTTCTGTGATTCCTCCCACTTGGGGGTCTTAGAACAAGTGCCGAGTTGTTGGACACATTTCCATATGTCTGAGGTTGTTGTCAAGGAGCTTGAATTTGGTATTAATTTGGCTTTGTGTCTGGGAATGTTATACCAGGTTTTGCCCTTACACTGCTGTGCATATTCTCATTGTGTTCTCATTGTGATATGAGAGTTGCTAAAATATTACAGCATTGCTCAATTGGGATTCAAACCCATTACTTCCTGCTTATGAGTGCTGATGTCCAAACCACTTGACCAGATTTAAATCACTGACTGCTTGCAGCACTCACTGCTGCATTGGATTTGAGCCAGCCACCCATTCCCAGCAAACCTAGTGGACTAGTGGTGAAGACCTTGGAACTAGTGCACAGGAAGTCATGGGTCCAATTCCCTCCTGAACGTCCTTGTAATGTTTGAACAACGCAGGGTTCCCGTGGCCTGGAAAAGTCTTGGAAATTTGTTTTTCCTTTTCAGGCCTGGAAAAGTCATGGAATTTTGTCATGGAAGTCATAAAACACTGTGTGGTTTCTATTATCAGAAAGAAGTGCATAAAATCTGTAATTTTATTTGCAGGTTAAAAGGCCGAATAGTCCAAGAAATTGTGTTACTTGGTTGTGGATTTTCATAATTTGGTTATGGAAAAGTCACGGAAAAGTCATGGAATTTTATTGTCCTTTAGGTGTAGGAACCCTGCAACTCTCGGACCTCACAGAGAATACAGTGTGGATAAATACACCAGTGTAAGGTTAAAAACCTTGTGTGAAAAGAGCTTAAATTTAATTTTTGGCCAAAAGGCTGTTTTAAAATGCATCACTCATATCTTAGTGCACTTTGATTGGAGAATTTGAATTTATCTGGGTCATGTGCTATGCAGATTTTGACCTTGGCTACCTCCAGACTGGTGAACGTGTCAATGATGTCATCCTGCCAAATTGGGCTTCCTCACCAGAAGATTTTATCAACAAACACCGGCAAGCATTGGTCAGTAAAAATACCTTGCTAGCTTGTGTTTAAAGCGTAAATGTCATTTTTGTAAACAGTTCTTTCCTTATTTTTGGTAAATAAGATTTTCTTTCAAAACCTACGATTACTTCTGATATCAGCTACCGAGAAGGTGAGAGTTTGTCACTGAACTGGCTTATCATTCATTTCAATAATGGTTTTTTTTTCATTCGCCCACACAGGAGAGCGAGCATGTCTCAGCCAATCTACATCACTGGATTGATCTCATCTTTGGTTACAAACAGAAGGGACCTGCAGCAATAGAGGCTCTCAATGTCTTCTATTATTGCACCTATGAGGGTAAGTCAATCGGTCCGTCGAGTCAATCCCTGGTAGGAGAAGCCGAAGCAGGCTGTCCATTAAGATCAGGTCCTGAGTTTCAGGACCGCTGAAACATTTGCTGATTGAAATATTCATTTTGAGTTGATTCTGAAAGTGGTATGCACATACAGGTGTTGTAAGTTAACTACGTGATTGTGCATGCTGGATCAGCACAGATCTCCTTGATCGAAATCTGGTTCCCAAGATTAGGTTTAGGGGGCAAGTATCAAGGAAATTCATTCGCTCCTATGCTTTGATGTGTTTATTTGTCTATTGTGTCGTTTATTAGTAAAAGTTGGCGTATTTTAACAACAGAATTTTGTTGCCACATGAAGGTGTGTCTTGAGAAAACAGCTTACTGTAATTTGTGACATGCTGATTCCAAATAAGCTTATTAAAGTCAGGAGGAAGTTTCCGTAGCTGAAAGCACAACTTATCTGAGATATTGTGCTCTTGTCAGAAACTGCAGCCAAATTGTTCCAAACTTGATTGTGCTTTGTGTAATATTAAAGCAGTTAAGTATTTGTAGTCAGTCACACAGAAACTGGAAAAACTTGGTTCCTTTTTCAGGCTGATTTAGGGATGATGGATTATGTGTTATATATTTGATCAAGCCCGATGGCTTAGAAGATCTCAAATGGTCACCAGACTTGAGAATGGATTGATCTGTTTAATGTTGCTCCTTGATGTTTTGACCCAGTTACAGCTCAATTTTCAACATGCGTTTTTGGGTGTACGGCAGACATGTTAGTAGGACATTGCAGTAGCATGTATGCCGTCAGGCACTGGAGAAACACACATCTTGTTACTGTGTAGGGGCATGGCTTAGTTACCCTAACCTTGCCAGACAGCACATTGCAGTGGGCATAAAAGTCTTAGTGTACTTCGCTGCACTGGGCAATCAACAGCAACCAAAATAACCGCCCATGTTTAGACAAGTGGAAGCTAGTCCCATTGGACAATGCCACTGTTGGATCTTGTATCTTCTTGCACTGGGCAGGCTTGCCACTTTGACAAATGATGCAGTCTGATGCATCTGGTAGGGTTTCTTGCCAAAATACCCCTGAGGGTAAAGGTCATGGCATCAGCCCATGTACACTTTTTTTGGGCCAATAGGAGCAGTGGACCTGGATGCCATCAAGGACCCCCTGGAGCGGGAGGCAGTGGAGGGGATGATCAACAACTTTGGCCAGACGCCTTGCCAGCTCCTGAAGGAGCCCCACCCCAAGCGGATGAGCGTAGAGGAACTGAGCCGGAAAGCTTCCAAGAACCAGACCCAGCTCCTCAACGTCTTTGACCACCTGAGCGAGCTCAAGGCCTTCTTCGTTGAGGTCTCCACCTCCGACAGTGATCCCTTGGTCTATGTCCATGTCCCTCGCAGCCAGCCCAAGTCCTTCATCTACCAAGGGATGCCTGATGCCATGGTAAGTTATAAAAAACTTTCGGTTTTTTCAAGGGTCAGATTGCAATGTACAAATTCTTATGCAACTTTGTACTTCTTCGTGAATGCATACAAACTGTTTGACATCTCTTTTTTTTTAATTGTATTGAAAGTGTGCTTGCTTACGCATTGGAAATTTTCCATACTTTTTTTGACAAATGAGAGGGCTGTTGCTGTGATGCCGTTAGAGGAAAACTCATTTAGTATGAAAGACTTCTTTTTCTTTAAAATATGAACTGAAAGATTTCTCAATTTTTTTTCAGAGAATTTTTTCTGGTTAACTGTCATGAGTTGAAAGAACAGCCAATCACCAAAGAAAAGGAGCTTTTAAGAAAGCAAATTATCCCATATTGTGTTACTCAATTATTAAAAAACAATATCAAGGTTTCTTCCTAGGATATCATCACACCTTTACTTATGAATATGCAAATTTCGATTTGTGTTTGTCATTTAGTAGGCCTGTTTTGTAAATTTGAACGTTTTCTCTGCTGTTCATTTCAGTGCATCACATAATGGGGGCATGTGGACATTACATGGGCTAAAATGTGGGTAGCTTGCCTTGATTTTGATCAAGATTTGCTCAAAGGCTAAACTCCAAAGCTACTGTGTTGACTTTCATTTTGTTATACTGGGTTGGGTCACAGTTTGCATCTAATTCACTGATATCGCTCGCCGAAGAGTCAGCGCTTGTCAAGTTCCTGATGACCTTGTTCTGCCTGGTCTTTGCAACAAGTGATTCACATGCCTTTGTGTTGTTCCCTTTAGACTCATTGGCAATTGTAATACAACTTCACGTAGTGATAAAAGTGAACAGACTATTTTTCCTTCCGGCCTGTTGGGTTACATTGCTCTGAATAGTAGAAAAGCAAGATGGCTTACCCATGGAACGGGTCGGTAGGCATTATAGTTCAGTATGTCACTTGCAGCAGATGTACTGATAAATAGAATCCAAACTGAGAACCAAAATCAGGACATATAAACCCATACCTTGCATGCAAAATGCCAATATAAATCTTCATTCTGCTGTCCCCCCAGGTGACTGTGACAGAGAAGGGGACACTAGGGTCGCATGGATGGCTGCCTTACGACAAGTCCATCTCCAACTACTTCACATTTGACAGAGACTCCTCACTCATCAATGCAAAGTGAGTCAGTCTTGAATTATTCAGTTTCTTTCATGGATGTTCGCGTTTTCTATTCTGCACAGGATTGTGAATGAAGCCTTCAGCTGCTAAGCATTAAAATATCAAAGGAGTTGAAGCTATTGCCATTTCATTTGTGAAACTGTCAGAAAGGTTCTCTGAGTGTGCCTAGATTGCCTTCCAATCACTTTTGAATATGTTTGCCCTGAAGAAGGTACTCAGTTACCGAAAGCTCGGCAATCACATATATCAGAGCACTGATTTGATATTATATTCTTGTCGTTATTCTAATCACGGTGCTACGCAGCCCTTCCATATTACTTTAACTGACATGTTTGGTTCCATTTTTTTCCTACTGGAACTTCTTTTTCTTAGGAACCACAGACGCATTTCTAAGTTTATGTAAGTCAAGGAATCACTCTGAGTTGAATAACCAAGTCACTCTTTGTCTTCTAGTCACCATTGTGCTGCTAAACTCTAATGGCTTCCCTGGAGCAACTTAAAATGCCCATTTCCTTCGTCTGCTTTCTTTAGGTTTTTGTTGGTAACATGGCCTGTGACTGTTTGATTCCTCTAATTAGTATTTTTTTATTTCACACATGAAAATTTAGTGTGAACCGTCCGGGATGAAAAATCTTAGTACTTTGTGTTGACATAATCTTCCTCGGTGGTCTGGTGTTTATTAAGGGATTAAAAGTGTGATTTTGCAGTTTTTAACTTGTGAAACTGATTGAGAAACTGGGCGCCACACTTCCATGCTGTTTTCAATGTGTTAGTTTAAAATCTTTTAGGCACTTTTTTTTCCAATTCATAAATACTTTTTTGCGTAACAGTCCAATGAAAGTCAAATGTTTTTATATTTATTGATTTTGTTCATCAAATTTACCTAGCGTTTTGTACCAGTGGTACATGCCTCTAATGCACAGAGCTTAAAGTCTCCTTATATGGATATTGCTTTGCACAATACTCACTGTGTGACAAGACGCAGCAGTGCCTGTGGAGGATAAAGTTTGACTCAATGACGTACGGGCTCACTGGATGCATTGTGTTTGCCATGTCATGATAAATTAGATCAGTAATGGTCATGTATCATGAGGATTCGAAACCATAACAATGGGAGTCAACAAGTTATCAGAAACCAGGAGAACACTCCGAACCAATTTGTACTTTTCTTATTTGTTAAAGACCATCCACGTGTCCGCCTCGCAGAAAGTAACTTTCCGAGGTGTTTATGAATTGCCACTCACCGAGCTCACTTGTGGCATCATTAGAACTGCAGTGGGCATTCATTGCTAACTACTAAATATTCATCACAACTAATTAACATCAAGGACAAATCTTTACAAAGCCTAAATCATTTTGATTAAGTTTCAGATAACTACTGCTTGTATGGCCTGATGTAACAAGCAAGCCAGTTTTAATGGTGCGAGGGGGGAGAACCTGTTGTTCCAATCCCATCCTAGCAGCATCTAAATATAATTTAGCACTCTTTTCAAGACTTGTTACAGCCATTAGGCCTACCTAAATGTAGTTAGAATTAGCACGTACACTGCTTAAGTGACTGCTTAAGAACTAACCAACACCCCTGCTTAAATAACAACCGTGCACCAAACTGTGGGTCTGCATACAGTGCAGCTTCTCTTGAAATACCAGTGTTGAATGGAAGGCTTTCTCTGTTGCACTGGTACCTTTCTTGCCTTTGTTAGGCAAGCCATGTATTCCAATATTTGCACTCCTAGTTCAGGTCAATCGGTCAACATTTAGTCCAGATGTGGCCTTGATTTATACAGGCTGTCCGTTTTTGTCCAGCGTCTTCAAACTCTGTTCATACCAATGTCTCCACTGCAGAATCAGGAAGACTGTAAGCGGGCCCTTTGCGCCTGGCCTGAAGGTTACCCCCTCCCTATTCGTCACCACCCATGACGCCAAGCTGCTGCTGACCGGCGGCCACTGGGACAACAGCCTGCGGGTCTTCAGTGTGGCCAAGGGCAAGCCCCTCGCCCATGTGGTCCACCACACGGACATTATCACCTGCCTGGCGCTGGACAACTGCGGCATGCAGCTGATGACAGGCTCCCGGGACACCACCTGCATGATCTGGGAGATTGCCTACCAGGTGATTTACGGCCCTGACTGAAATTTGTGGCTATGGCTAGAATAGCATGTCTACTGTACCTTTAAGAGTCACTTGCTTGCGACTAGCGACTTCCCATAGGTGCATGTATTTTTCCAAGCTGCAGCCACTTCGTATGAACATAGGAATCAAATTTCTTGCTCTGTAGGATGCTTGCTGGAGCTGTTGAGGCTGCTTTATTGTCTTACCTATGAGAGTCAAGCCAAACTACTCCAGGCGCACTTCGGCTGTACTCCAAATTCCTGAATTGTTTGGAAACTTTTGTTGTAATAGAATGAAAGTATCGCGGCATTTTGGCTTCATTTTGTGCAGTTTGATGTGCAGTGTTAAGTTACGGCATCTTAGCTTCATTCTTAAATTCTGCCAAACTTGTTAGTATTCCATTTGACGAAACCCAACATTACCAGTACAGTGTCATACAAATTGTATAAAAGTAATCGGAGATACTGAACACCAGTAGCATTAGTGTAAATGAGGGCGTCATCCAGAGAAGGAATAGTCTGATGAGGAAAAGGAGCACTCAGTGCTGCTGTCAACATTGAGTACGTGCTTGAAATCCCCTGGCGGATTTTGAAGGATGTCAGAAATTTGGGAATTAACCACATGCATTTCTGTCTGTTCCATGTCTTAGGGAGGGGTTGCCTGTGGTGTGGGCAGCCAGCCTGTGCAGACCCTCTGCGGTCATGATGACGAGGTGTGCTGCGTGGCCATCAGCACAGAGCTGGACATGGCGGTGTCAGCCTCAAAGGTAGGTGTCTGTTGATGGGTGACACACTCAAACTCCATGTACATGTACACCAGAAAAGAAGTGTGGAGATGCTAAAGTGTGTTCTCTCTGTGTCTAAGTGTGGCAGGATGGAACTTTCATCTGTGGCAGAACAATCCAAAAGCTGCAAATCCATAAAAATCATCAGAAATAAACATTGGCTGCAGATATCTCGTAACTGGAATGATCTGAAATGTACAAATTGTCACCTGCCCATTTACTCTTGCAGAATCCTGGTTGATCCCATGTAATATCAGAGACCGTGAATTTTCACAGCTTGAATGCTATTAGTCTACAGTATTCAAAATTTACGTGTGAGCCTATTGCTTATGACAGCCGCAGTTGAGCCAAGAATTGGCAAGAGTGGGTTAGAAATACAGCAGTTGCTGTATATCCCTGGCTCAATTTCTTATTTTCCCAAGTAAAAGCTAAAAACTCAGCCGTTTCAGTCCCACTGATCTTGATTAAGAGATTCATACTAAGGCACCTGTTGTCATCATACCCCTTTCTTCAACCCACAGGATAGCACGGTCATTATTCACACCATCATGAAGGGTCACTATGTCAGGACGTTACGCCCCCCTGCTTTGGACCCCCAGGCCCCACTCACCATCCCGCTTCTTGCCTTGTCGGACGAGGGCCAAGTGGCAGCCGTCTGCATGCCCCAGTATGGCAAGAAAGCCAGCCAGGTACAATTCACGTGCAAGGAATCTCTCAGTATCCTACAAAATGAGTTTTAAACAGTATCGAGTCATTTGCATGTGCCTTCTATATGAAGTACAGTTTTGCACGGCTTCAGTGTGTATAAAGTTGTTTGATAGCGCAAAAGAACTCATGCCATGTTTTGCTGTTCATCACTCCAGTTTGTTTTCTGCATAGTTATTCCAATGGAACAGGGGAGCACAGTTATTGGATAGCACCAATTATAATCTGATATCTCTCTGAGGGGTAGTTTATTGCTATGCACAAAATGACACAGCTGTTGATCTCTGTGCTGCTGACCAACTGACGCAATAAGTGACTTCTGCGTCAGAGGGTTCAAACAATTCTGCCGTATTATTGTTCTACTCCAGCATTAGATGTACTTGAAGTTATTTAGATTGATGTATTAATCACTTGCCTCTGGGGTGCCTGGTACCGGAGACGTTAGCTTTATATGCATAGCCGGGCGTGTCCGAAATCGGACAAAGCAGCTGGGCCTTGTTACAAAAGACTGTACTCGGAACAAAAGACCAAGCTGCTGGGCTTTACCATCATTTTTCAGTTAGCATTAGTGGAGGTAATCCATCATTGTTTTGAAACTATCTACAAATGTTTGTGGCATTCATTGCCTCAGATTATCAGCGGGGACAAAAGCGTTTCAGCCATGAGCAATACAGTACTGCTGCACGCCAATCCGCCCGCATTTGAAAAGACACCACTGGCATTCAGCAATGCACTGGGGCAATTTCGCAACACTGCACAATCTGGGATCTCTTTACTAGGCGACAGGCCTGGCTGAAATACTCTGGCATCAATGGAGGTTGCCTGTCAGATTAGAGCAGTCACCAGACAGTCATTCGTGTTTTTAGGAATTTGAAAATGGGAAAATCTTGACAATCCCATGCAAATTCCACCTGGCTGGTTAAACACAGGGATCTTAAGCCAGAAAAAATTTCCAGAGGTGAAAACACGAGTTCCTTTGCATTGTGAAAGATCTCCAAGTGCAGTTTTATGTAGTCATAGAAGTTGCTGTTCTTAGAAAATTCTGACCCATTAATTTGTAGTGGTGGCATATTCACAGGGTGACATTAATGAGCAAACGAAACTCTGTTTATCAGGAGCTGTGCTCCCTCCACATTTACTCCATCAACGGCAAGCACCTGTGTGACACTACGCTATCCAGCAAGATCACTCACATCAACATCACTGGCGAGTTTCTTCTGACGGCTGACGAGAAGGGCACAGTTACTATCAGGAGACTCTTTGGGTGGGTGTCTGTAGGGTCTATTTCTCCGTCTAGGTCTGTCTAAAAACGAGGCTTAAGTCAACTCTTTAGAGGCTTGTTTTCAATCCAGCTGGAAAGCTGAGGATAGTGGTCGTGTGTTACGGAATTCAAGCCTGTTGTCTGTTCCTAAGGCCCGCACTCAAAAATATGCTCAAAGCCCTATTCCATATTTGATGGGGCTTTTAAACACACACACATTGTAAAGTGCAATCTTTATTCAATGACCAATGGTATGTTTTGGTCCATGAGCGTTGGTCCTTAATATACATGTATCTTAAATTATCCTTTTTCCAAACAGATTTTGCACATTATAATTGTAAATATTTTTGATATCCCTACTATCGAATTTTTCCTATCCTTTTCGCTACTTGTTTTTGGTGGCTGTTTGTTTGACTGTTTTGTGGCTTTTTTGTGAGTATGCATCATGGTCGTAAGTTTTTCTATCTCAGTTTATGAATATTTTAGTGATTTCACGTTTTTGATAATTTCAAAATTTTTTTATGTCTTAATTGCTCTGTAATGTCTGTGCAATTCAGCCTTTGGGGTGTGGTAAAGGCAAAGTGAAATAAACCATAATAACAATAATAATAAAACTAGGTTTTGTGGATTAGTTCAGTTTGTTAATTTTTTTTCCTTTTTTGGGGCAAAGCTTCAAATTACAATTTTGATTCCGTGAAAAATCTTTTGTTCTTATGATGGTAGTAGGTAGCAAGGTTTTAATTTCAGTACTGAAAAAACCATTTTAGATTGAGTTTCCAACTGCCATCTGCGTCCAGTCACAGAGATGTGAACCATTTCAACTAAAATCTGTCCTCTGTCTTTGACACCAGCCTGGACATCTGCACCACCATGCCGCTCTTCGTCCCCATCCACTGTGTCAGTGTTGTGCCCACTAAGAGCCAGATTCTAGTAGGTCTACGAGACGGGAAGCTCATCATCGTAGCTGTGGATAGACCAGCAGAGGCTCGTAAACTCCTTGGGTAAAGTACCGACTCCTTTGATTTTATCATCCATTGTTGAGGTTCATTGCAGCCCCCTAAATTTAATATCAGTGATTTTCTATCTTTTGTGTTTGGTAACAAAGCAAGTGCTGAGTCATGATATTTTTCAGATCGTGTGATAGGAACCATCATTGTTTATAATTAAGAGATGTATAAAAGTTTGTTTGAAAGGTAAGTCTAAAGGCATTACAAGAAACAGTTTAGGAGATTTCACGCAGCCAAGTTCCCTTCATAGACATTTTCTAGAAAATAAAGACTCTTGTACCTGTTGAGGGAAAATTTCAAGAAAGAAAAGAAGCAGAGTCATACCTTCTAAATACCTTTCATTGCCTTCTCAATTTAAATGCACTGGACAATGTGCTCGTGTGTTATGTGTTGAAATTTCCTGCCATCTTGTGAGGGTTGAAATGCATGGCTATTTGAAGTCCAATCTAGGCTGTTGCTCCATCTCCAGCCGGAATGGGACCGTTTTGATAGTAGCCTTAGCCTCACAGCGTAATTGCAAATGACTTCACGGTGCAGAATCAAAGCTGCATTCACGTCTGGAGTCAGGTCCAGACTAAGTCATATCACCTTGCGGCCTTCATGTGCATGTGTGCTTGTCTCCCAGTTTGGTCTTTGATGTCGGCCCCCGACCTTGCAACAACATGTTTGCATATCACACTGAAATGTCATTGTTTTTACAGCAGGTCTTTAACTGGCCATGTTTGGAAATTGCCCCAGTCCAAGAAGGTTTTGTCAATTTAATTCTTTCTTTTGTTTTTATACATTTATTTATTTATTTGGCAGGCGGTGATCAGCAAGAAGTGCCAACATTGCCAAAGTTTATAACAAAGATTCTCCTACTGTCCTCTGAGGGATAAACCAACTGAATGGTGTTCCGTTGAAATGCATCCACCCTGTTGAGGGCGCTGTTGTAGTCCATTGTCTTCCATTTACTTCAGACTATCCTGTACTTTATAGCAGGGATTTTTCGATTCAGTTTTTGTGAAAAATTAAATTTGGAGGCCAGAAGCCAATCCATATAAACAAAAATATTGACAAAATATCTACAAATATTTGGATATTTGTGCACACGTATGTATGACTATAATTACCTTTTATTCACGATTTAAAAGTTAAGAAAATAAATTGATACTTGTTCAGATACATGATGTGATCTTGCAGGATGGATGGAAAGTTTAGATGCCCTTTGGAGTCTGTGCACAGATCGTAGATTTGCTGTTTTGCCTACTGAACACAGCCATGGCACAGTATGTAATCGTGGAAGTTGTTTCTATAATAGAACAGAAAATTATGACTCAGTTAAGTAGTGACTATGACTCCATTGTGAACATCTGCAAAATTCATTTCGTGGAAAGAGGGCCAGGTTTTGATTTAAGAGAAATTATGCTGTAAAACTGTGATAGTGACAAAACACACACTGAAAATGAACATGGCAGTGGTCCCCACACTGGTTTGATAGAAAGTTGCTGATTCGTTGCTGAAAAGTTAATTAAGAAAGCAAATTTCTGATTGGTCAAGATGAGTGACACTCCTTTACTACCAGTATACTGCAGTATCACAGGGTTTCATTGTGTCAGTTGGTGTGCTGGGTTACTGAAAAATCAGATAAGAAAGTCAAGTTTCTCCCATGTTTCTGTTCTAACTGTACAATAGAAACAAGGTCAACATAATTAAGAGAAAACGTTGCCTGAAGTTGCATGCTTTTGGAGAGCGACCCTTTTTAAGCGTAACAGAAAACGGCGGTGTCCGCAACTACACATTGCCCTGGCACTTTGCCTGCACAACAAGATTCAACAAACTGTATGTTTGCACCAACCCAGAGGGACTGTTTGCACATCATTGGCTTTTTCATTCACCAGATGTCAATTTAAGGGTTGTGCTCCCTGAATCCACATTATTTGGCGGCCACTCTGAAATGAGAAGGCACCTGGCTATTTGGCGATTATAACAGGTGCCCATCGGATCACAAGGATGATAATCAATAATTTTCCCATTTTGCACCAATCTTTCTTCTCACATAGGTTGCCTTTTTAAAGAAATTTGTATGGGGATCACCTCAGTTTAAGATGGCCAACTCCTAAGGCCAGTAGCAGCATTGCCACTAGCGCTGTGTTGCATTTTGTACAACAAAAAATGCACGAAGAAAAAGCTGAGAAGTAAAAATGTCATGAAAAATATAATCAAGTTTCATATAAAAAAAAAATATCCTAATTTGTTATGAATTTCTGGTGGCTGAAACTCAACAATCTTCTTCCTTCCCTCATTAGAATTTTACCGTGAAAGTTAATATATGGTATGATTTCATGTAATGTAGTTCACACAACTGTAAAGTGCTAAAAAAAGAAGAGACGTTATAGCAAATTTCTTGCGGTCATCCAAGACTTTAGAGTTAGACTTGCCACAGTCTTTCCCACATTCCAAGCGACCTAATTAGTTGAGAGTATATTTAAATTATCTGTAAAAAAACTGTATTTAAGAATTGTAAGCTATTACAGTCCAGAAATAGAAACTATCACACACCCCTTGACACCTCCCAAGCATTAGCCAAATGAGCCAATATTCAAATGCATGTAAATACGCATAGCTCAAGCAGTGATATAATTTAGCACTTGGCTTGTTTTTATGTTAATAGTAGTACCAATGAGATGAAACATTTACGTAGCATATTTTGATTGAAGAGCTAAATGCAGAGCAAAATTGCAGACTATTACCCCCCACACGGGGCAGGTTGATCCTGACAGGATGTTGATACCCGTAGTCTGTGGACACCCTAAAAACATGTTCATATTTACCAGGTGGTGGGTGTATAGCCAGTTGTGCCACAGTCATTAATTGTCACAATCTATTTTTTCCCCATATGCCTGTTATTCACCTGGCCATAAAATTAATGGAGGGATGGCGTAATTAGGAAACTATGTGCTAAGCGGGATTGCAGAAGTAGTCACTGGAAGTTTACATCATGGTTTTTTGTATTGTGATCCCGTTTTTTTTCGCAGACTGAGAGATTTTGAGACTTCACAGAGGCATGATATTGTACAGTTGGCCATCTAGGCAGGGTTGGATAACAAAAGTTGACAGAGATTGGTTTTTAATTTTCTTTTTAAAGATGAAAACCATTGAGGTGCAATGATTGTAAAAAGAGTACGTTGAAAGAATTATGAGGGCGTTAATAAGTGTGTGATTACAGGTACATTCCTGTCACTTCCCCTCGTCAAAAGACAGAACCGTAGCATTCTTCGAAAGTTTTTTCCAGGGCTGATTCACTGTAACAGATGCATTTGAAAAATGCAAGATGTCAGTTGTGAGGAGAGAAACATTCCAGCAGTTTGGTTTAAAATTGTCTCCTTGTGCTACTTGTAAGCATTGATTTAATTTTTTTTGTAATAACTCTCTTTTAAATGCTCTCTAATGCAGTGTTAGCCGGTAACACAAGTTATTTCAAGAGCCTTTTAGTCAACCAAAAAATACATCAGAGGCCATTTACGCTGGATCAGAGTACAGGAAATTCTGTGTGGATATGTTGGTCTCTAATATGCAGGTGGGCTGATTCGTTTTCAGCATGAGAAATACCTTTGAAGCCTAGCAACAGAATGTGGCATACCTCTTGGTAGGGATTCAAACTGTAGACAGCCTGCCCCTCATGTTCAGGTAGCTTCATGGACAGTAGCATATGCCTTTATCAAAGCATTCCTGCAGCAGCTGGAGGAAGCCCACTTGTGAGTGCTCGAAACCATCTTGGATAACGTTCTTCTCTAGATGACCCTCTGTGTACTGTAAGAAAGTAACATTTTTGTCCTATCCAGCACCACGATTTTATACAGGAATGTAATATTCATTTGAATGTGTGAAATTTCTATTTTTTATTACTATTGACTTCCTAAACGTAGATTTTTTTATCAAAGTGATGTTGATTATGTGAATGTATAAGATATGAAAGAAATGCATGCTGTATTTGTTGAAAGTTGTAGCTGCTCACAATATTCAAGGGATGTTTTTTGGGTAGTGAATTTAAGGAAACACATAAAAATGTTGCTTTGTCAACGTCCATATTGGCTAAAAATATGTATTACTTTTACCAATTTGCACTCGCTTTTTGTCAGTGTCTTTCTCATCATAAATGTGAGTGGATCCTGGTTTCGACTGGTCACCATTTTCCCAAACAATTTTGTGGCTGGCTTTAAAAGTACTTTTGCGTGTTTAAAAAAAGAGAGTTCTCACGGGTCAGAGTTCATCATGAAAACATCAATTATTGATTCGAACTGAGGCATTAAATTTGTTCATTTGAAGTTGCAGAGTCCAAAAATAATTCAGATGCAGTGATCCAATTTTAAAGGATCTTGGGCATAAACATCTACATGCACTCTATCAGTTGAGATGTCAAATTTGTATTCAGTGTTCGTCATGCTTAATACTAGTCCATTTTCAATCCATTAAACCAAGATCTTAATAAAAGTTATTCTAATGATCACACTATATTATATGAAGTTATATGCTCGTACAAAGGTCACTGCACTTGCAATTACTCCTGAAAACCAATTTCAGGAAATTACATGTATTTAATCTCGCAAGTAGTTTTTTTTTAAAGGAGCTACAGGGGAACTTTAACAGCTGTTGTCGGGGATTATTTTGTTTGGAGATCAATTTTTAAGGTAATGGACTTTTTAGGACAAATTTGAGGCCTTCTTACACTCTCCACAATTTTGTGCTTGGGTCTGTCCACTCAGGATATTGAGTTGATAGTTTGAAAATTTTAATCCTGGTTTTATGAGTGTCAAAATGCCTTCCTTTGAAACAAAAATTGAAAAAAACACGCAAAACAACGTGGTGGGAGTGTACTTCAGATCAGTGTCAGTGTTTCACTGTGTAAATGGTTTCATGTTGATCCTTGTAGACCAGTTCCAGGGCATCACTTCAGACCATGTTTGCTCCCATCAACAGGACTGGAAGTGTCATGTAAGTGTAAAGACCCATTTATTAAACTTAATTTTTTCTAAACTTTGTCTCTTACTCTTTATGGAGAGAAAATTTGATCTTAAGTTGACAAAGTAATCTTGTACCCCAAATTCTTTACATGTATTAGGTTAATTGCTTTTTGAAATCTATAGCAAACCAAAGTAAAATTGAATTTATTCCATATTATGTACACACAAAATGCTTTATTTGCAATCACAGAATATGTATTTGTCATTAAATTGTAAGGAACACGAAAATTGTGTTTAATCAGAACTTAATATTGAGCTTCACATTGACCACATTTTGATGGAGATTCTGTGGGAATTGAGAAGACAAAAAATTGTCATGTTAAAAAAAATTGCAGCAAAACAGTTTGGTTGGTAAATAGTTAAGAAAAAAAGGTTTTGTTTTCTTGGCTACAAAAAGAGCTAAAAATTGGTTGAAATGGTGTAAACTGTGTAATACTATTATGCTTTATTAGCACCTAGAAAACTCATAGCTTTTTAGCACTAAAAACGGTTAACAGAAAAATACCAGAAAAATAGAAACAGTTCATACCAATGACTGCAATTTATTTACACAGTTCCATTATATGGGTAGAGTCTGGGAGGGAGTTAACTATAAGAAAACACTGCTCCTTGCTCAAGCATTCATGAGAATGATTTCACATTGTCAGGCAATGCTACAGGTTGATCACATAATCAAACTGGGCTCTTTACAGGGCTCCCGGGTGCAGAACAGTGTGACGGGATATCTGTGGGGACATTAAGGGCCAAAAATACACACACAAGTGGTCATGAAAATAAAATTATGAAGAGTGGTGTGCCACGCCGTACTTTACTGTTACACGTGAAGCAGAATCCACCCAATGTCAATTATTTGACACTTGGCAGTAACAAAGTCAGAATGAGAAAGCACTTTTAACCGCTTGATGCCAAATGATGTGTAAACACACATAATTTACCTTATTTGTTCCACGGAGGACGTGTAAACTTGTTTAATTGAAATTCTTTTTCGTTTCTGCAGTCGATGTATTGAGTCATGCTTGGTCGTGTCAAAGCACACTTGCAAGTTTGAAGAATTTTCAGGTAAAAAAAACGGCCCCCAGCAGCTTTGAGTAAAACAAAAAAAGGACATTAACTGGCTATCAATGCCTGTTCCAGTAGACCAAATTGAACAGGGCTGTGGAGTGGCCGGAATGATATCCCAGTATTTTTGGAACCACCCCAAAAAACAGGTTTGTAAGTATGTACAGCTGTTTATCAGCCATTGTGCTATGGAGTACTTGTTCTCAATATAAATAGTCCCAAAGGAAACCACCATGTCTGACTTTTTAAACATTGCTGACTGTGTACTGAAATAGGTTCTCACTCTGTGCCCACAAACTGTTTCCAGTCCTCACATCTTACATGTGTTGTCCACACAGTTACACATCCTCGGGCTAGTGCTGTTGCTGTCCCTGAAAACTCTTACACTTCCCAAGGCAAAACCAGAAATCAAAAAAAATAAATGAAATTGGCTTAAAGCACAATTGAACAGATTCTTTACGGATAGTCCTTCGAGAAGTTAAGAGCAGTTTGGAGAACACTGACCTATGATACTTCCAGCTTGCATCTCTCTGGCTTTGACTGGTAAACAAGTTTATTCATAATAATTATAACAATGTACTTGAATCCCAAACAAGAAGATTGAAGATGAAAATCATAAAATAAAAGTAAACTGAACTTATATCATCTTTCCTAAATAATGCAATACTTGCAAAGCAAACGGTATTTGTAATATGGGCAGCAAAATTTATCAGTTAAACAGTTTGACAAAACACTCCAATTTTTGCTCACAAATTATAACTTGTCACTTACTTCTAGATAATCCTCTGACAGTACTATGATGCGAGGATTAGTCTTGATGGATTCCAGACTAGTAAATCCAATGCATTATTACTTTCTGAGGGGTTGTAGGTCCAGCGTGTTAACGGTCAAAAAAACAGTTCAAATCTACATCAGGCTACAAACAAAATACAAGTAATTCTGCAGAGGTTAGAAAAACACATTTGAAAAATAGTTGATTATTTCTCAGCGTCTGTCCCGTATGCGCTCACGTCGGACCCTGTCGTCTGGTGAGTCGCTGTATTCACGTTGCCGTGCCTTACTGCCCGAGCTTTCTCGGCTGGATTTTTCGTTGGAGTAGCCACGATCGTTGTCTCTTTCCCTTCTGGAATTTGCTCGTATGTCAAGCATGTCATCATCTGTGTCATCTGCTCTCTTTCTGGACTGCTGGACTCGCCCATCCCGGCTCTCTCGGTCTCGTCGATTCTCTTTGTCTTCCATCTTATAACGACCGTCAGTGCGCAGTTTACGGGATTTCTCCTGTCTGACCTCGTCCCTTTCCTCCTCGTCACTTTCTCGGTCATAACCCCTGGGTTTCCTGGCTGACTTCTTGTCCGACTTCGGGGGTGATCTGTCGAAGCGTCTGTCCTGCATTTCAACCTGGGCTTTTACCCGGCGTCTTTCTTGCTGGCCATCGTGCTGATTGCTGCGCTGTGCGTTGTTATAATTGCTGCGCCTTCCATGGTCGTCCTCGTCACTGCTGTCATAACCACGGCGGCTATTGTTGTTCCTCTGTCCTCTGTTTTTTGGACCCCTATCAGCCACATCCTCCAATCTTGGATCATGTGGGTCATAACCCCTATGATTTCTGGGGTATTCCATGTTCCCTTGACGATCCCTCCTTACATCTCCTGCCCTGCGGCTGTCATTTTGACGCTCAGTTGGCCGTTCTGTTCTGTACTTTTCTCTTCTTCTCACAGCTCTGACGTCAGGTTTCTTCGTCCGTAACATTCCCTTGTGTTTTGAATCATCTTCACTCTCTGCACGAAATGAACAAAAAAAAAGGTGATATTACCCTGTATTTCTACTGTACATCACCGTCAGTCTTCCCAGGGAATAAACATTACAATTGTTGAAGCACACAAGAAACACTGATGTGCAGTCAGGAAAATAGATAAGGTGGTATTTCATACCACTGACCAAATGCTTTCTAAAAATTTGTGCATGTACTAGATTTATTCTTTTCCAGATATGTATATGTTTGGTGAACTTCAGCATATTTGTCATGCTTAACCCGAATTGCCAAGCATATTGTTTGGCTTTAATACAGTACTCAGTACTACAAAATACTAAGTAGTAGCCTGAGCCTGGAGGACCTAGCACTACAGATTACTACTTCTGGCTCGGTTCTTTCCATTGTTACTCGTACAGAGAACAGTAAAGCCATGTATTCATAGTGCCACAGCACTGTATGGTACATTGTCTTCTCTATTGTATTTTATGGCTTCAGGGAACAATGCGGTCATGTTCTCTTACAAGCGGCAGCACTGATTACTACATTTTACAAGAAGTAATAATTTGTAGTATTATGTAGGGTTAGGGTTAATAAACTAAAACACATAAACACAGATTTTTAAAATCCAGTACTGTGATCAAGGGTTTAGTTTTACTTACTATTAACACTGGACCGATCCACTGTACAGAGAAATAGAAACTTACAAGCAAAATAAGTTGCAGGCAGCAAAATTGAGTGTTCAACATGATACTGAAGGCATTTAGTACTTAGTACTGACATGAAAACAACGTGTATTAAACCTTGTGACCACTCAAAACATTTAAATCCCTCTAGCGGTTCCCTTCACATCAATCAGAATCTTACAATAATAAATGAATGGGTGTGCATAGATTGACTTTCACAACGCACCTGAGCTACTGCTGTCACTGGAATCACTGGAATCGCTGGAGTCACTGGAATCACTGGAGTCACTGGAATCACTGGAATCACTGGAGCTGCTACCAGAGCTGGAGGAGTCACTCTCCACGGGTCGCTGTTGCTGCATGATGGTCCTCTGGTAGTTCTTGAGATGCTCTCGCAGATCGTCCCTATGGACAAACAACAAGATGTCTTTTCATGAAGCCATCCACCGAAGTTTCAATGGGCAAGTTTGAGTGACAACTATTTGTTGACCACTGGTGGATCTTCCCTGGTTAACCTGTACATCAGCTACATCCTGGGTACCAGACAAAATCAACTGGTGGTTGATAAGTGTTAGTCACTCAAACTTGTCCTGTGCTTCAGTGACAGTAGAAAATGCAATAGGATATAAGATACATCAGTGTAGCTTGGAAAACTGGCTGGCTGTAATGGTCACTGTGGGTGATCTTTTCATGAAACCTATTTACAGTAACACAAAAATTTTGTTGTGAAATGGCCACAAATTATAGCATATCAGATGAGATCAATATGCAAAATTGTGATTCAACTGCCAACTTTCCTTGAGGCAAACAGAATATGCATTTCATATGCCTCATAGCTAGTTTTTTCTTGTTGAAAGAGTTGGTTGGTTGATTATGGTGTAAGAGTTTTGAAAGCCCTTGCTAAGGAACGGTCCCCTACATAAACAAGAGGCTAAAAAATAAATCCTGCCCTGGTAACTTGTGATTTTCACTTTTCATTTATTAAATTTTTTCAATTTTTTGAGAAAGCAGAGAAATTAAAATGCATGTCTTGTTTTATGATATAAAACATTGCAAAGGCCGCAGATTCCTTACATGGCTAATAAGTTGAGCAGTGGGTTATATGACTTACGTGAGGCCTCCAAGTCCGATCGTGGTGAAGAAATTGATGGAGAATCGGGTGTTGGCAGGATTATCTCGGGGCATGAGTCCTTCAAAGTAGGCTTGCAAAGTCCTGATTCCATAAAGAAAAACAAAGAATGAAAAGGCTAGGGGTGTGCATGTACAGGTATTAGGGGAAATTGGTTGGCCAATAGACAAACATAAGAATAGGCCTACCAAAATAAACGCTGCTATTGCTTGAATATTTACAGACTTTTTACCATAGGGGAAACAGGGCAATCTTCTTCCAAGATGCAACTTCCTGTCACATCTTTCTATAACCTTGGAGCTCAAGCTTCAGCCCTTGTCAAACGGACAGTAAATTCTCACTTTTTTTTTTTTACTTACGGGTCCCTGAGCCTCTCGTTCATCTTGGGCAGTCCCATGTACTCTGACAGCTCTTGGAACATGATCTTGACAAAGATGCGACTGGACGAGGTTGTGTCCTCCTCATTCATCTTGATGACAGACAGAACCTGCCAAGCACATCACCAACATACATTGAATTAGTTGAATTAGTTACTGTAGGAGACAGGGCACTAGATGATGGCTTTTGTGTTCAAAGGTTTCTGGACTGATGTCATGTCGAAAGCAGAAACAGATGCTGTCATGCTCCAGCACATAGTAAGGGCAACTCAATTTCATTTGCAGAAAACTGGCAAATTGTTGAGAAGCCAATTTTAAGAATTCATGATAGTTGGAAACTTGAGGAGACATCCTCTTTGTAATCAGGGTCTATTCTTTCTCTGTCACAATTGTTTCTTTTGCCTGCTAATGACTTGTCACAGTGTTCCATACTCTGAAAATGCGCAAAATTCAATACAAGCAAGCTATAAACAAACGCCGTGACAGGTTCTGGTAAAATGTGACATCTTCAAAGCATGTACATTGTGTATCTGTTTACTCACAGTCCAGGATATGGCATCGGTGTGGAGCAAATGAGCAAAGAACTTGGCCACGTTGCGGAGTTTGTTAGTGTCCAGACGATGACACGTCTCATACTGCTCAGGGAATATCATCTCATACTGCTGCATGTACTCGCGCTTCAGCTGACAAAACCGCTGATCATAGATAAACAAGTAAAAAAGGGACACAATCATTTAATTTTTTTTCCTAGAAAGCCCTGGAAGTGATCTCAAGCCCCTTTGCCAAATTGACGACAATATAACCAATCATATGGTGTGTTTTCTCCCACAACCTAAAGTACTAGCATTTTCACTGTAAAGCTTCACTTTTGGTGATTGTGCAATTTGGATCACTGCCGATGCTAAGGTAGTGCCGTAGGTCGCCCTTTACTTCTTAAAACAGCATATCAATGGCACATTTATGAACAAACTGAAATTGACCACGCAAACTTTCTGAAATGAAGACCCCTTTCGTATCGTGAAGAGGTTTCTTCAAATAAATGAGTTCTGAAACAGCTCCAACTTTCCAAACTTGTCATTTACATTAAACTTGGTTATCCTAATCCGTGTTGCAGCACTGTTTAACCTCAAATCTCCACGTAGAATTGAGGGAGGCAAAAAAGGAAATTGACATTTTTTTTTGAGCTAGCAGAAAACACAGAGAGAATCACAATGCAGACACTGCCTGTGCAGTAAGTGACCAAAAAAGGCAAAGCGTATCAGGTCCAAGACAGGAGTTGAACACCAGTTATTTGAGACAAAAAGCAGGAACGACCAACAACAGCGACCAGCATGCCCAGCAGTTTTTGCCAACAAGCAATAGATTTTGCTAACTTCATTACAGTGTTCTATTCAACAATTAGCAAATTTTACACAAATTGTTTATTTACTTTTGAGAGTAATGAAATCATCCTCAAGCTGCATGAACCTTTCGACAGTGAGGGGTTTCAAATCACATTTATCTGACAAACCTGAGCTAGAAGGCCAAAGAACTTCTCGTAGGTTCTCTGCTGGGCACAGCAATCCAGGATCATTAGACAGACTTCTTTCTGTAAATTAAAAAACAAGAATTTGACACGTAAGTGTGAAAGGAAAAAAATGCTTCATATGTAGCTGTAGCAGCCTTGAAAAAGGTTGGGAAAAGTCAGCTGTAAAATACTTCACCCTGACCAGCACGACCTCTTGACCTCTGTGCATCACCACATCCCCACACACCTCTTGGTTCTGTCTCCACTGACCTCAGTGCAAACTGAGAACAAAAGTCTTGCCATCTTGAAGCAGGGTAAGAAGAAATCAGAGTATTGTCCAATGTTCATCACTCCATCCTGTTGACCGTTCTATGTTCTCACTAACCCACCTCTTGGTTCTTAGCTCTGTGCAAACTGAGATCCACGAATCATACTGACTCAGGATAGACTTTGGAAGTCCGAATGGGTGTCCAATGCCCCACCTTCACTAGTCTGACCTCTTGATTCTCACTAGGTCACCACAATCAACCCACCTCTTGTCCAGGCTTGAAGTCCATCCTCAGCATCTTGTGAGCGCACTCCTCAAAGTCCAGACTGGATTGGATTGTCAGGTAGATGGTGCGACGTAGGGCGATCATGTTGGTTTCTGTCTGATCAAGAATCTCCATCTTCTCTGCCTCTGAACACAGCAAATACGAGAAACAGCAATACATTTTCATATGCTAAAGAAATGCTGCATAAGTTAAAGACAGCAAAAGATGGTGCCCACAGAACGGAAGACCTGGACATGAACGTTAATGTGAACTAGAATTTTTGGCACTTTGACTGCAGGCTGAAGTCCAGACTATGACAAGTCGAGTCACATGCAACAGGGTGGGCAATGACAAAGGAATACGTTTGTCACAGTTCCTGTGTGACTTGCTTAAGACTGGATGACTTAAGATGGACTTGCAGGGACCCTTCATGGACTTGACAAGGGCCCTACTGGAAAATCAAGATGCAGATGGGAAACTACTACCTCAGCGATATAGACTCCGAGTATGCGATCACTGTGCACTTAACAAGGGCCCAGGGACGACACAAACAAATTTAATGAAGGTAGTCCAATTCAGTTCAGTAACAAACTACTTTCCAACAGAGCCCTCAAAATCACAGAAATAAAAGGTCAAAGGATAAAAGTTAAAATATCAAAATAAAAACTGAAGATAAAGGAGTACACACAAGTATGCACAATGGTAGATCCCTCTGACTGTGTGCCAGCTACTGCTCAGTCTACACAATGCTTTCAACCATTACTGGAGCTTACCGAGTATGCAATGTCCATCTCTCCACACTCCTCAAGAGCCTCTTATTCAAATAAACAAGGTTAAAACAACCTAAGCCTGGTAAACACAAATGCTATCATTCCTAGGAGTGTACATAATGGTATTTTGTCAGAGGAGTCTTGCTTTTCACATGGAGCCAGGAGATGAGTTTAGAGACATTGTTACACTGGTGACCCTTCATCTTTCACCTATTACCAACCATTACCACAATCTGTTTCACAAATGCCTGTACCTGGTTACAGAAATTAAACTCTAGCTACCAGCTACATTCCTCTGACCTCTGACCCACTGCTTCCTCACCTTGATGTTCTTCATCTTCCTCATCATCGTCCTGACTGTCAGACTCTTCGTCGCTGTCACCCTCTGAGCCTGACTCGTCACTATCCTCTCCCAGGATCTCCTTCCGGATGGCCTTGTACTTCTCCTCGTTGGCCAAGAACTCGGGGTCCTCCTTGAAGATATCTGCAAAGGAACATCCAAGGAAAGGTTCAATCGTACAAAAAAACAATTTTTACAGCATTTTCTGCCTATCTCTAACAACATCTGTCAGTCATCAAGCCTTCAAACTATAAGAATAAAACATGTTGATAATCTAAAAGTAGGCAGGCCCAGCCTGGCCATGCCATTTGTATGCTACATCAGGCCCTGTAAACCATCAACCACTACCCTCCCCCATCTGAAGCAAGTAAACAGACAACCAGAGAGAAATCGGCACAACTTATCTAGATGCGGACTTACTGAGTAAGTCTTCAGGTGAGTAGTTCTCTTCCAGAGTGAGCAGATGGGTATACTGTTCGGACTCCTCTACCAGATCCAACCCTTCCTGCAGGTGACAGAAGGATCAATCATCAATGAAACAGAAGTTTGCCACAAAATAGAGTAGTCAACTATTTTGAGTGGATGTCAACTTTTAGAGGGGATATGGACTTATTTCTCCATGATACCAACTCTAGGGTCCTTAATTTTGACAACTCTAGAATCCATACGCATGTTTTCTAACTTTCAAACATGATACAAACCCGTCAGTATTTTCCACCGGCTAATTTTATGTTGAATTTTATTTTGCCCAGTTTTTTACACTTCCAAATAAATTACGAGAATAATATTGACACGAAGAGTGCATCTATATCCACATCAAAGAAATCAATCCAAATTCCATCCCTGTCACGCTGCACTGTTTAATCTTAACATTTCATTGTGTTTTGTCCAAGCATCTTTAACACTGCTAATGTGAGAAGCCCGCTTAGTAGGATACAACAGGTCAACCATCCCCAAAGCCTGGCCAACCAGCTGTCAATTCAGCATAGTTGAGGTTAAAAGATTTGTAAATCCAGGAAGTGTGTGTCAAACAAACACATAAGAATTTATGTTGTCATTTTTTTAGGAGTACCTGGATAGCTGGGAAATCTTTGAAGCCGTCTTTGCGGTTAGCGAAGATGACTTCCACCATGTACTGGACTCGCTGTTCAATCTGTGCCTCATGAAGGATGCTTCGAAGTCGATCAAAGATGGCTGGAATCAGATTAGGACAAACAGAGAGTTATGTCAATGTGAGTTTTAAAAATCGAATCCTAGCAACTTACAGCTACCTCGATGTGACACTTTTTGTAAGTAAATAGCATGCTAATTCCATTTCATCACATCACCACATCCTCAGAATTTGCAGAAAAAAATCAAACATCTTTTGATGTTTTGCTGAAAGATTTTCGGAATCCTCTAAAATTTACCTCTGCAGTCAGCCAATGCACATTCTCTGTACTTAAAACAAAGTTAGTATGTGAAATCCCCAAGGCAAAATTACAGTGGCTGGACTACACAATCTTGAATCAAGCATAACACAGCCAAACCAAATGGCTGACGGTGACATTGCAGTGGACTGACCAATCAGTAACTGAAAGTCACGTCTGCTCTGAGATACATAACTGTGACGCATTCTGTGGAGGCATACCATTGAGTCCTCTCGGTGAGACTTCTGATAGCTTCACGGCACACTCCTTCAAAAAGCCAATGGTCACCTCCACACTATCATTGGTAGGGTTCTCCAACAGAAGGGTCAAGATCTCAAGAGCAATCACCTCATGGGCCTAGGATCAAACACAGTAGGAGAAAAGGAAGCACTTTTATCACACGCCTAAAAACCACATTCTGCAAAGGGGTTGTAGTCAGCCAATCTCAAGTCCCCACAAGTCCAGCACACATTCAAGTCATCCAGTCTTTATAAGCCAAGTCACAATCTATTCAAATGAACTGTGACAAAAGCATACACCTTTGTCATTGTTCACCCTGATACTTATGACTGGTCCTGTGAAAGAGCTTGTGATGGACTGACAACATTATTCTGCTTCCAAACGTCATTCTCCTGCCAGGTATAAATGAAAAACGACCACCTTACCACTTGTTGGTTGACCAAGTGTGCGATGAATCTTGTGGCTGATAGACACATCACTTTGTCGTTGCGGCGGAATCCCTTCTTGAAGTTGATAACCAGACGTTTCAGGATCAGCTCACCATTCTGTGGGAACTGCAAAGGACCGACAGCAGGCCCACACATACAGAACACAGAAATAAAGAGTGGAGTCAAAACACTAACATTAAAAGTGGCCAGCTTGATAATATCAGGATCTTCTTAATGCTGCCTTGGCAAATGCGATAGTGCTTCAGCCGACTCTGCTGCGGTCTACAAAAACATTTCACCGGCTGAAATTTGGTCCACTTTGTTTTTCTTTTCAATAAATAAAACCCACTCTCCTCATTCAGGGGTGTGAGAGGAATATACAGAAAAATAGCTGAAATCCCAAAGCACATACCCTTGGGTGCTTAGGGTTAATAGAAAGAGTTACATATACGGGCAACACTGATTTCCCTTCAAATATTACAACAGCCATCAGAAAGTGAAAACATGTCCTAAAAGTGAAAAATAGCTGAGAAAATTCCGAAGTATTTATAGAAAACCGTTTTTTTCAGAAAAGTCTCATAGGTTTGTGCACAGAGTCATGAAGTGTTGTGCGTGCATGGAACTCTTTCCAAATGAAAAAAAGTGAAAATCCTCTAAAAAGCTGAGATTTCACACCCGTCAATAGGATATTTCAAATAAGCTGAAACATTTCCAATTTCATTAATGTTTGGACATTTCAAAACTCTTCTGTTAAGAAGAAATCTTCTGCTAGAGATACCCACAACTGTTGATTCGGCTATGCATACGATTTTTACAAAAAGAGACTACGTTTCAAAGTCCAGTCTCAAAAATATGTGGCTAATCATCACATTTCAGTTTAATATGCCATGAGGCATCAAAACTCAAAATTACACAACCATGTCACTGTTATTAACATAACTTGCCCTGTTATTTCATTGTCAATCTGAAAACATGACTCAAAGACCATACTCGTACACAAGTAGCAGCTGCATTGTGTTTATATATAAACCTTTACCGTGATGCTGCCACGTTTGTCCTGATCCATGTAGACCCACTGGCAAAAGTAATACAATTTCACATATTGATAAGAGGACCAAACTATTTTCCCCCTTAGCTTCAGTTTAGTTAAATTGGCATGAATGGTAGAAAAGCAAGATGGCTGCCCCATGATAGAGGTCTATACGGTCATACCTTGCAGTTGACAATGGCTACCAATGCTGCAATGACGTGGGTAAATGTAGGCGAAGCGGCCTGGGCTTGTATGACAGAACGAGCCAGCAGGCCCCTGCAAAGAGGAAACAAAAACTAAAAAACTGACAGGCAACTCACTCCATGACAACCGTAGCAACATCAAGATCCCAAATGACAGCAGTATAATTCCATGGTATAATTCCACATCTAATAGGCTACCAAAGTCCAGACAATAAAAAATGAGAATTCTCCAGAGACTGTGGGCTGCGTATGAAAAGGAAGAGAGTTTTTAGCAAGCAACAATCCTTGCTGCAGCACATCAAGCACAATGAACACGTTCACTTGTGTCTGCCAGAGTTCCCGATGTAAGTTTGGAAATCTGTTAACATATTCATCTCAGCACCAGGCATGTGGCACCAGTGGGGTTAACCACTTGCTGCCGGGTGCTTTTAAAAAGGCAGTGCACACATACGGGAGATTTTTAATATTTTCAGTTTCCAGAATTCTTCAAAAATTCATTGTTTCATTTAATTGACATTTACATCCACACGAATGACTGTTTGGTGGCTACTCTAAGCTGACAGGCAACCTTCATTGACTCCTGAGTATTTCAGCCAGGACTGCTGCCTTGTAAAGAGAGCCTAGAATTGTGAGGTGTTGTGTAATTTCCTTTGTCCCCAGTGAATGCGAGTGGTGTCTTTTCAAACACGACTGGATTGGCATGCAGCGGTGCTGCGTCGCTCATCAATGGGGCCCTGGAGTGGATGACCATTGCATTATTCAATAAGGCTTACCTCCCCCTGACAATGTTCAGCTGCAGCAACTCCTGAATGATGTTACTGATGTTGGACACGTTGGTCTTGTTAATAAGACCATTGATGCTCTTCTTCAATGCCTCCCAGGCCAGACGCTGGTAGGCTGCGCTGGTAGGGGAAAACAGGATAAGGACAAAATCATTTCAGGCTTTGATCAGGTAATCACTTGCTACAATAGAGAAAAAACAAATTAGGAACTGGAATTGACTTTTGGATATTTTTGGTCTAGTTACACAGGGCTTCTGGTCACTGAAAATGGACCCGCCATATTGGAACAGTGTCCAATCAACAAGGTGCTGGATGATCAAATGGTTCTCCTGAAATTGGGTATCACTGAAGCAGGTAAGCGCTTGGTTTGTAACTGTACACCATATTATGCTGTCATTCAACCAGACCGTGAGGCTTCAACTGTTAATTCTTTATCAAATGGCGTAATGATCACCACATGTCTGGTATGGTTGTTGTTTAATATCATGCCGATCTAGCACTAGGTACTGTTTCATGTTTTCTCATACTTTTTGTCATTTACCAAAGTTTTAAAGGCATGACCACTACCAAAATATTGTGCACGGCATTGCAGTTTTTTGAACAACTGATGTACATCACATCATATGGGTCAGTGAATAAAATATAATGTTGCTGGCTCTATTTGAAATGGCAAGCTACTCTAGCTTTGTTTTCATATTCTCTGTAAGAGCAAAATGATGACAGCAACTAAGCCAAACAAAAAAGGGCAGAGGTAAGATTCTTGCATGTACCTGGATTTATCTGTCATCTGCTCCTGCATCATCCGCAGCTTGGCTGGCGGGATGTAAGCCCCACCCGTCTTGCTTTGCAGGGGCGTGTCTATTGTCTCTTTCTTAGTTTTCTTAGAGGCGGGCTGCTCGTCGTCTGGCTCCTTTCGACTCGGCTCTTCCTGTCTGTCTCTCCATCTGGCGCTTTGCCTGCAGATGTCACAATCAAGAGGAAACTCTGGTAGACATGGTTGAGATTACACCGTAGGCTTGTGGGTGGTGGACTGGGCGACATGATTCACAGACGAGTAGCATTGCAAGTAGGTGCAAAAGTTCGGTTCGGGTTCAGTTCGGACATATTTGAAAATTTTTGGTCGAACTTTGATTCGGTTCGTGTTCCAACACGCACACACATCAACATATACAATGCATATTGAGACATAAAAGAGCATGCTACGAACATGCCGTGTATAGTACGTCTGTGTGTAAACTACGTCAATAAAAGCAATGAATCTCCTCTACATCCCCATCCACGAGCAACTTCCATGAGAACATAATTTTTTTTAAAACTGTTTCCCCAAAGTTTGTTTAGGAGTTAAAATTCCATAAAAAGTCACCGTCGGAGGTGTGAAAGTTTTCAACCGTGTTTTGCCGATCAAAGGCAGTTGTGTTTGGCCTGACTCAACAAAACAATCGTAGGATATGTGAAAACAGAAAAACAGCATGCTCAAATGGGAGTCACCAACTTTACAGGATATACATGTAAGATCAAATTTCGAGTGAATTGTGTTTTGGTTATTTTTCATGAAACACATTCAACTGCCAAACCATGGCTTTCCATGTATTCAAAGAAGAACCTTGGTATCAAGTCAGCATTCTTTCCCAGGATGGCGCCCACATGGCCGAAGGGGCAATTTTCCATCAGTCTTTTGTGAACGGATAACGGCATTTTGTTATTTGAGATTTGCAAACAACTTAGAGATCTGGCAAAATTTCATTATAAGATATTCACACTACTACTGTGATCAAACGTGATCAACGAAAGGCAGGTTGGGCCACTGCGCAAACCAAATCTTGTCACATGCCCACGCTGGAGCGCTGCACCTGCAGGCCTGGCAAAATTAGTTTTCCCTCCAATCAAGAATGAGTCCGATTGTGATCAGCATCCAATCAAAATTTGTTTTACACGGCCATTCATGACGTCATTGGCCTAATATGGAACTGGAGGGCATGGCTATCGGAGATTGGCAAACATAACACTAAATCTGAATATACATATACATAAGCACAATTGGATGTAGTGAGAATTTAGAATTGTTGTGCAGCATAAATGCTGTACGTTGCATATTCTCAGTTGATTATTGGTGAATTCTCACCACATGGTTTTTACAACCATCGCATGCTACGGGGCCATCATAAGTTTACTGTACATATATGTACATGTACAGTACATTTATTATCCATTTTTCGTTGTGTTTGCTTTTTTATCCCGTTTTCTTGCATGCATTCCGTGCGCTATCAATGTCATGCCATATTTAAGCCAGACATCCAAACTGACCAGTTTGGTTTGATTGAAAAGTTCCATGTTCGACAATTTTTGGTTCAGTGCGGCGGTTCGGCTGTAGCACTACTGACAAGGTTCTGACAGGCCACGGACTGGGTTGCTGGGTGCCACAACAGGCCATAGACCTGATTGTGGGCCACTATAAACTGGTTTTAAAAAGTGGGAATAGGGTGGTCATGATAAGCCATAGTTTTGGTGGTGGCAAAGTGTGGACATAGCTAGAATAGGACGTAGACAAAATAAACACTACAGGCAATGGACTGGGTTATAAGAGACCATGGGTTGGCTTATGGTACACAACAGACTGTGGTATGGCTGGCTATGAACAGGGGTATGGTAGGCCCTGGGACTTGAGACAATGGGGGTGGCTGACGGCAGTCCGTGGAATAGGATCTGAGAGACCGTGGTGCGGTTTAGGGCAGGCCATAGCCTGAATTATGAGCGGCTGTGCATAGGGTGATGACAAACCACCAGCTGAGTTGCATAATTCCACTGAATTTTATCATGTCATGTTTCAAGGCTACTGAAGTTGAAGTCTTACTCTTGAAGGGTCTTGTTTCGGTCCTGCTTGGAACGCTTCTCCTGGGCCTTCTCAAACCGGCGCTTACGGAAGTTCCTCTCAGCTTCCCGGTAATCCTCATCACTATCAGGTTCCTTTCTCCCTCTGTCTCTATGACTGTGTCTGTCTTGGTGCCTGTCTTGGATTCTTCTGGAGTCCTCCGAATGTTTGCCCCTAGGTCAATAAAACACGTGCATAACAATTAGCAAGTTACTCTCATGAAACCTGAGCACGGGACATGATGTTATGAACAAGTAACACATCTTACAGTGTGCAGCGTCGAATTCAAGATCAAGAGAATTCGAGCCACCTCTTTCAGTAATAAATCTCCCAATACTGGCCAACCATATATGCAAAGTATGAGAGAATAACGCTTCACTGGCTTGGTGTGCAACTTCAATCACTTATTATATACTTGGGGACCATTACAGGACACATGATTATTTGACATCTGCATTGAGTACATCGGCACACAGCCATGACAGCATGATGCCTTCCAAAGTGCAGTATACATGTATGTACAATGTACACAATGTGGTAACTACAGGTCTAGCATGTCAACAGGCTTCTGTCTCTTACCTCTTACGCTCTGGTGAGACCCTTTTTCCGGGCTGTCTCTCACCCCGTCTGTCACTGTCTCCATCAGTTTCCTCATCAGTGATTTCCCCACTCTCTGGGGAGTCGGGCCTGGACTGTCGCTTGATGGTGGTGCCAATCACGCTGCGGAAACGACCTCTGGAGTCAAAGTCCTCTCTAACCGGGGAAAAAGCAAAGAACAAAACTCATGCCTAACAGATCAGGGTAGGTTTTTTTTTAAGCTTGTCTGCAACCTTAAGAGAGCCCCAACTGTATTTGTCTCACAGTGGAAACAGAGCACCTTCTCCAATCTCCAGAAATCTTGGCAACACAGTCACAAATTGAATTAAAACTTGACATGGTTATCAATTTACAATGGTCTTAGAATGAGACCTTTTCCCTGTTTTGTTCACACACAAGAAATTTTTTCACCATCGTGTATTCAAAAAGTTGCATTTGGGGAGAGCAGTTGGTCTAAATTTATTTTACCCTGGCTTCAAAGTATGCACAAGTCATTATCTAACATAACAAAGGCTCTGCAAGTCCTTAAGGTAGCAGTGATTTATACAATAATTTTTGAAAAGGACACTTCAGAGTAATTTTTGATAAAGACCTTTTGGCACGCAAAAAACTGCAGATGGGTAGGCTCGGATTTGGTAGAGTTGAAACAAATGAGGCCCTTGAAAACCAATAAATTCTTTCAGTTTTTGTTTTTCCTCATTCTTTTGATAAGTGCAAGTAAAGCGCATCTGTCTCTCAGTTGTGTCATGAAATCGGTCCCTGACTGGTTCCTCTAAATTTGACAGCAGCGTACCTTTCATAGGAAGCTGATCTATGGCGCCGACGTTCCTCTGTGGGCTTGTGGACGCGACTTTGAAGTACAGACTTGACCCGTTCAGCACGCCAGGAGTAGCTGTCGTCACTCTCTGAACTGCTATCTTCACTGTCCTGGTAGGCTTGGGGTCTAGTAGAGACCACAACACAAACACAACTTAATATAGTACAGATGATTATATTGTTCTGATTTCCCAAGTGCAGAGGACGAGTTGTGAAACACTGGAAAATGTTATCATCCGATGTCAAACGATTCACAGGTGCCATCAGGATGATCTTGCATTTCAACAACAAGATTCTGAAAAGTATATGTCAATCATACTTTGAAAGAATCAACCGACAATGTTCTTCAGGGAGCAAACTGCCCCTCTACATGTACCAAACTGGCTCAGTACAGTAATACAGCATTGATTCATGATATAAAGGTGATAATTTATCTAACAGGCCATTTCTTCCTCACCTGCTTGACTTCTTTGTCGGCTCTTGCTGTGGTGGTGTGTCTTCGTCTCGGTACATGTCCTTGTCATCCGGCCCTATGGACAGCTCGTCCTCCGACTTATCGCCTGTACTGGAGGTCTCTATATCTGGGGCCTTGATGACGGGTGACCGGTGGCTGGACCTTGTGGAGCCTCTGTCCTTGGCTGGAGATCTGTGAGTGGCCGGTGGAGGTGTGCTTGGTGACCTGTCATTGATTAAACCAAAAAAAAATAATAAAATGGTCCTTTTGAGTGAAAACATATAATAAATTTACAGCATAAATTCAATTTATTACCAATCAATGAAACTGTTAAAGGTGATGTTTGGGGTTTTTCACCAGACACCTGCATGATTGGATCCATTACTAAAACATTATCAATTCAGTCTGATTTATTCAATCTTATCACTTAAAATAAACACTTCCTTTTAAATGGTGTCAGACCAAACAACTAAAATTTCTTTGGCCAAAACCTCCAAATTTTTAGATTTTAATTCTTTCAATAATGCCAAACAAAAAATTACTTGTGTTTCCTGTTACTATTTCCTATTCCTAAAAGCAAATCAGGGTGGTTGGTTGGGTAAAATATAATTTTTTTACTCTAAATTTTTGTAGCCCAAAAATTACGGTTGGATGATGGTCTGTATTTTTTGGGGGGGCGCATATATTTGTAACAGGTGCCAAGTCAGATTAATACTGTACATGTGCATGTCAATATTACATATCAGCACCGTGACTGAGTAGTAAAGCAGCTGGTTGTTGAAATACAAACACACAAGAGCTGTCCATCTCATGCAAAAAACAAAATTAAAACAATAGAATGTACAGGATGATGTACACAAAATTAGGCTCAGGGCAAGGCTTCACAAGTTTTTATATTTTATTGATTTGTCTAATAAAAAGATACAGGTTCCGCGTAATTTTCTAGGTTGAGTCGGGTAACCGGAAACACAGCTATTTTTTTGTTTGGCCTAACGAAACAGAAAAACGAAAGGACAGATAAGCCGTACCTGCAGCCAGCTAAAAGTAGTCATACTCTATACAGCTTGATTGATTAGCAAGGAAAATGGACAACACAGGCCAAAAATATACTCGTCCTTTGATCACTCCAAGTCAGTCATACCGAAAGGTGATAAATCATTCAAATATTGCACCTACAAATGGGCCTATTCAACTTCAGCATATGGCTTTACTTCTTCCCACAATGTTCTACAACTACCAAGAGATGGGTATGGCCTACCGTGGTTCAAAATCAGGGGGTGGTTCATCTGGACTGTGGGGTGAGGGAATCCTTTTCCTGGAGACATTTCTCATTTCTTGGTCCTCATCATCTTTGCTCCTCACTGATGCCCTGTGGTCCCCTTTCTCCGCTGCCTTGCTCCTTTGACTCTCCTTGGAATATCGCCGCTGTTCACCACGTTGATTTGCTGCTGATCCTGAGCTGCTGCTATCACTGCTGCCACCACTGCTGCTGCTGCTGCTGCTGGATTCACTCCCACTGGAATCTGAATCACTGCTGCTGCCTGTGTCGCTGCTACTGCTGCTGCTACTGCTGCTGCTTTGATGCCTGGCTTTTTTGCTGTTGAAAATGCAGAGGGGGTAGACTTAACCCTTTTGATCAGTCTGGTTTAGTTCGCACTACATTGTGATATGAGAGGTTACTCTGTTTGCCCATACATGTACATGTAATGTAAAAAGTTCCTTGCCTGTGCCCCATCATCCAATTGCACATGTACCTGTTCTGTTCTCTATCATT
Organism: Acanthaster planci; assembly: GCF_001949145.1. The sequence goes on from NW_019091362.1 coordinate 10,395,033, forward strand.
TTTTTATTTGGACCTACATGTAAAAACAAAATGCTGCAGACTGCTTATCCAAGTAAGCAATTATAATTGTCTGCGGAATATGTCACGAAGTATGAAAAGGTAGACAGCAGTCAGAATGCACACTCTCTCTTTGACAAGTTGGCATTGTGCTGCAGCCCATCGTGTTCTGCAGACAACAGTGCAGAAAGCAAGAAACCAAACTCTATGACCATTACCGATGATCCTCTCCATACATACATGTACATCGTGTAAACACTACAGGCATGACAAGGTGAAATTTGTTTCCTACCATGCCTAAAAGGTACGGTCATCAGTGCAATTTGCACTTACTTATAATGTTACATGTATAACCTGCTGTACATGTTCACAATCAAATTTGCCACCACAACCTGTGGGATTGACATTACATGTATTTATCGTCGCATGGTACAAGAAGGTGTTCAGAATCCATCTCGTGTTACATGTACATTCATGTTTTCTGAGTGGTGCAAAGTTTGGTGGCTGTGACCATATCAAAACTGTACACTGAACATTACGCTGCTCAGGAAACAGTCCTTGGAGTGCATGTGCCAACAAAGTACATGTATGCTTTCTGTGAATGGGTCACCAGGCCAGCGCATCGTGACGTTGTCAACAGGACATCAACATATGGTTCAAATTGCTATTTGAGGAAAGATGGCGTCTTCAAGCTCGTCAACGACAGCATTTTTGATTTGAAGGGAAAATTTCTCTTTTCTTCCCATATGTGAGTAAACCATATTATCATTATTGGACTCTCTGATTCTCACTTAATCCATAGACGGGGGCATTCTGACCATTTTGAGTGAAATGAATCAATGGAAGCAAAGTACAGTGTATGTATACAGAAGGTACTTGGACCCTACTACTTTGTATGCAAAGGTTTTCGACCGAGAAGCAGTGTTTCCTTAATGATTCAAAATCTGGGACAGAAATCTCTGGAGGATCCATCAGTAGACTCACTTTATTTTCTATAAATCCATCCCTCACAAATTACATGTAATAGAGGACATAAATTATTATCGGGTTGGATCCAAAGTAGAGGAGATTGCAACACAGATAACATCTTCTTTTTCCTTTTTTCATCAATCAGCACAAAAAGACTACTACAAATTCTCTTCATACTCAGGATCTTTGTGGGATGGAACCATTTGCTGACTGAAATAGGGGAAGCTACATAAAATTATATTGATATCTTTAGGACAAACTTTCTAGTAGACCTGTTGATACATTATGGAAGCACCCACCACATGTATTAGAACCAGCAAGCCACCACGCACCTGCAACTTAAAATATCCCGTAGAGGAGGTTGCTGCCGTACTTGGAGGAAGAAGCCCAAATCGAACGACATCACCAACCCAACATAAACAGACACAGAATTTTACTTCACGTGCTTCCGAAATCAGCCCAGTTGGTCGTGGAAAGAAATTTCCCCCCTTATTTCTCTCGTGTTGATTTTCAAGAGATAAATCCATTGTATACTGGTTTCTGGGTGGCCAATCTACCTCCAAAACCCCAAATGTCGAAATATTTGAAGCCTTTTCTTAGCACTTTAACAATGTCAATGCTTTTCAGTTCAACATGTTCAATAACATTAACACACTTTCCACGTGCCATGCGTGCGATGGCACTGGCAAGATCGACAGTGATCATGACAAAATCGACGTTAATTAAATTTGTAAGGTGACTTCGCTTGAATGAAGACTATAAATAAAACTTACCTGGGTTGATCCTCCCTAGCTGTATTTCTGTAAACTCCCATTTTAGAGCAGAAAATGTGTACCACTACCAGTTTCTTTTTGGGAAGCAATCATCCGCTCCAACGGGTAACCGCTCCAACACGTCCAATCACACGATGTGTGCATAACGTTTTATGCGGAAAAAGGGAAACAAGCTGCAACAAAGGACGCCCTCTCCGTTCGTCAATTTTAAAGACACGATTTCTTTTTGTGGCCGTACAAAGCGAATGTGCAGTAACGACTTGAGAGAAGACTAGCTAACAAATGGGACTTTGCCAACTGAGCCTATGCTGGTCGATAAGAATTTTTCGCATGTGGCCCTTATGTGTTTCCGTATGTCTGGAATTTTCTACATGTATCAAGAAAAACAAAACAAAACAAAAAACCGTAATCATTATAATTTTCGGGAATATAGCATGAAGTTCTTTTTTTACCTCCGTTTTTCCCGACTGATCAACCCTCCCGTATTTTTCAACTTAAGGTAAACAAAATTCTAACATTTCAGTTAGCCACCAATTGGAGGAGCCAACTATGTACAGTTCACACATCTTGTATAAGCTTGTATATAACTGGTTTTGGTTAATCTTATTTTGATGCGAGAACTACATGAGAAGTAAGCATGGTTCATACGAGACCCAAGCTTATGGGGCCGGGGTGCTGGAGGGACACCAACTTGACAGTGTCACGATGTTTCATCCCCTAACCGTTACCCGTCGCATCCATCTCTATCCCCCAAATCTGCATATTCGCCACTGATCATTAAGTGTTAAAACACTGAACAAAGGGCATTGAAAGCTGGATTGGCATTAGAGTTCACTTAGTTTTTTCCTTTTTTTCGGGGGGGGGCAGTATGTAGCAATTTCGATTACTAACTCAACCAGTTAATGAGATTGATAGTTGAATATACATGCTCAAAATTCGAAGTGTTGTCTTACTGAGGGATAATATCAACAATAATATCGGGAAAAAATTATTGATTTTTATATCATCTATTTGCTAAGATGGATATTCCTATTATGTTAAGGTTATGGAGGGTATTATGATTTTATATACCACTTTGTGAATTTGTGCTTTATTTCCATTAGATTCCTATAATGTATAAGGTTATTAATGATGAACCAATTATCCGATTTCCAGTCTCATTTGAAGTTGTCCATAGAGCTTACCCCCCCGCAAGGCCACGCACGCATTTTAAACTTTTTTTTAAAATTTGTTTATGGTTTTCAAACATGTCACTACTTGTTACAACTAGATTGCCCACAAGCAATCATTTACTCCGATCTAACAATATTATGCAAAACCAGACAACGTTGTGCGGAAAGCAAGATGCAATAAACGACGCCCTCTCGGAATATACGCCATTACTTTTTTAAACGGAGAAAGGGCCAGGGTTTTTGAGGCTGTACAAAGTTGACATGCAGTAACGACTTGGGCCAAGACTGGCTAACAAATGGGACTTTCCCTAACGCCTCAGGCTGGTCGATAAAGCCTACCCAATCCGTGCAATTTTTTTTTCACATGTGACCCTTATGTTCTTCCGTATATCTGGAATTTCCTGCCAAGAAAATAATTTAAAAAAGAAAAAAAAGAAACGGTAATCTTAAAAATTTTCAGGGCTAAACTATAAAGTAGATTTCCCGACTGACCGACCCTCCCGGATGTCCAACTTAAGATAAAAAATGGAGTCTTCTGAATAAAAATGGGGACCCAGAGTGTTACCAAGCACCTGTCTTGTCTTTTCGTCTCAGGCCTAAGCTTCCTGGAAGCATGGTGGAAGCATGAGTCGTTTTCAAGTTTGAATGGTGCAGTGACTGATATATGTAGTCTGTTTTCTTGATTGCTATAGTAAAGTGCTGCCGTCTGTAACTATTCGTCTTATTGTTGAAAGAGATTTGGTATGCCATCTGAATGCGGAAAGAAAAAAGCGTGTGATTGATATGCAAAGTTCGTCTTTCTTTGCCCACTGGTGGTTTTGAAGTCGCAGCGCGCGTTATTTTGCCAGTTGCAATTTGCACATACAGCAGTATCTCGTCGTATTCTCTCCTGCCGAAGAGTGTTGAACCGCTGTGCATTTGCTACCCGAGATTTCACTTTTCCGTAAAGTAGTATCACCATTTGTGGGTAGGTCTAATTGCAAAAGATCCCATGGACTGACTTTTTAGACTGAGAAAACAGGCGATGGTACAGTTGAGAAAACTATAGAGGAAGGGAAAAATTATACATACTCCGATTTTTACTCGGCATGTTGGTAATTCAGAGGGCAAAAATAATAAGGGCATTCCTTCCTCCCTGCTAAGGGTCACTACACAAGTGTGGAGTGAATATAGTGTAGTATACAAATAACAGAAAATTGTTCCGAAATTAAGGGGAGGATTGCATCAAACATAGCATAATGCACAGATGAACCATTCACAGCTTGCAAAGATCTACCCTTAAAACTTTAGTCACAGGAGGCCTGCACTCATTACAGTAACTTAATGCTTTTCATTTAAATTTTTACAGGACCGCTTCAAGGAAATCTAATCAGTGTTGATCAGCATGGTGGTTCTGATGTTGCATTCTAGTTGTAGACCAGCAGGGAACATGGACGATATGAACGACAAAGGAATGAAGGTCTGGTCTTTAGCACCCTGAGGAGTCTGACGGCTGTCATCTTTTGCGGCTTCCCACTGGACAGTGAGTGAGTGTCTTTTTTCATGTTTATCGTTTCTTGCTTTCTTTTCTTCTTGTCTTTTTATGTCTTATCCTGTTTTCATTTTTCTTTATTATGTGTTTCTCATTTGCTCTTTTCTTGCTTGTCTTTGCATTTCTTGTATGTTCTCTTCCTGTTGATATCCATCTTTGGTATGATTGCCTTTCTGGTTTGTCTTACCTACATGTGTACTTCCCTCTGTGTCATCCGTTTGTCTTGTCTTGAAGGGATCGGGTAGAAGGGTAGCAGTCTCCTTACTCCCCCAGGGGATGTTGTCAAATTAATCCGAAACTTTGATGGTCAAAATCTGTTTTTGCATTGAACTGCCCAAAAGAGAATGGAGCTTCATTTAATTTACCTGAATACAAACTATGTTTTTGGATGCTGTTGAAGCAATGTATTCCCTCAATCACAATGATCAGATTAACTTTTTCCATCTTTTTTGCAGTGCAGATACCAAGAGATTAGACAGGGTAACTGCAATGTTTAACTGATGCCAACCAGGGAGATTAGCAGTAACCTGGGTGCATGCTTGATTACATTGAAACAAAGCAATACTTTTCAAAAAGAAAACAACCAGATTTTAACAAAAGATACACATCGCAATAATAATTGTGTCATATTCTCACAAGATAGACGAGTGGGGTGGAAGATGCAGGAAAGATGCTGATATACCCAAGGACAGTAGGAAGTATTTATGATTGAGCCTATTGCTAACAGTGCTCTAGCAGGTAGAGCGGTTCCTAAAACCCTTTACCTACATGTACATGCTTTTTAGTCTGTCCCGAATACAACACTAATTTCCATCATGCGAGCCTTTAATATTAATTTAGTTCTGGAGATTTCTTCCACCGATGAACACACTCACCCACACACCGAAAAAGAGAATGATAGATATATTCTGTGAACATGTTTGGAGTGAAAGGCTGAATTGAAGCAATTCCTCAATGAAAAAGGGAAGCCCCCTAAAATACTGAAAGGTGCAATCCTGTAATGCAAGCAATGGAAAGACTTTATTGCATTACAAACGGAAGTGTGGTTTGAATACCTGGCACATAATCATGTAACTGTGAAAGGCTTCCTTGTAATATTTCATTTCATGCAAATGAAAATACTTTGATGAACTTGAATAAAGCTCTGCAGTGTTATGTAAATATGGGTACCACCAAATTTAAGTTGAGTCCAAAATATGCGAGATGATAATTTTATCTCATTGGAAGAATTTGGTCAAATCAACCTCAGACTAAGAGTCGTAAGTGCAACTGAAGGCTGTGCAAGTTCAAGACAGAGGCATTTGTGAAATATTGTTCATGTACCCCTTTAAGACCCCTAGACTAACTGTTAATATGTTTCTCTCTATCAGTCTGAGAATCACATGTAAGTTGCCATTATATCACTTTGAAAAATCAGGTTTGTAAGTTCTTATTTTCTGTATTCATAATTATGTATGACCCTGTCATTTAATTATTATTGTAGATAGTTTGTTATCTTGCTGCAAAAGCCACAAAATCTTTCTTTGGCTAGACTAATATTCTTGTATCTGAGCAACTAAAGACTGATAGGGTCAGCTGCATGGTATGATTTTGGGGAACAAAACCAGTAACATACTTGACCAGGCAAAAGTCATGGATGGAAGACTTCTTTTTGTGTGAGTTTGTTAATGATACTAAAGCAGAAAAACCCTGGATTCGAGCCTAAATTAAAATAATCAAAACAGCAAAAATTTTTAGAGATTTGTTTGGTAATCTCACATGGGATTCTACGCTTAATTGAGCACTGAATTTAGGAGTAGCTTGATTGTGTTTTCATACAAGCGTATTCAGTGACGGACGTTTTGATGTGTTGTTTAGTTTAGGCACAAAGTAATTGCTCGGCCAATTAGTTGACAGCATTTCAAATGGATTTATTTTAAATGGTTTTTCACGTCAGTCCGAATCTACCTTTGAAGTTTTGAGTTTGTTTTCCTGAATCAGATAATTTCTTTTCTGTGAGTCTGTAACTTTATCTTTATTTGTTGTTGATACAAACCCCCTCTAGAATCCTTTCTTTTACCTTACAAGTTTACAGTAAAACAAACCACTCACTGGAATCTGGAAAAGACTTGGCGCGATATCTCTGTAGAAGGCGCTGGGTTAAAGACTCTCTGGGGGGCCTGGGACCAGTTATGCATGAGGAACGGTGTTCTACACAAGAGATGGGAGGATGACACGGGCGAGACTGCCATTTCTTGGTGGTTGTTTCATCAGAGTTGCAAACGGAGATCCTTACAAGTTTAACAGCCCAACTGGAGGACATCTTGGGGTTAATAAGACGTACGAAAAGCTGAAGGGTCGCTTTTATTGGAATAAGATGCCGGAGACTGTAGAAGACTGGTGTCGACGGTGTTTGGCATGCGCCCAACAGAAAATGCCGAACCGTCATGCAAGGGCGAAGTTTCAACAGCAAATCTCGGGCGTACCGATGGAGAGAGTCGGCATAGATATTACAGGACCTTTCCCAGAGACCCAAAGCGGCAACTGATATGTGCTGAAACCTATGCCAATTGTTCTATCGATGAAGAGACCATCGCCCGAGTGTTCGTTGAGGAGTTTGTTTGTAGTTTTGGTGCACCCCATCAGCTCCACACGGACCAAGGTCGACAATTTGAGGGTACCCTTTTCCGTGAGATATGTAACTTATTGGGCATACACAAGAGAAGGACCACGCCCTACCACCTGGAGAGCGACGGGCAAGTTGAAAGGTTGAATAGAACTATGAAGACAGTGTTGGGGACGCACACCGCGGCAAATCAAAAGGATTCGAATAGATATTTATCTACGGCGATGATGTCATGTAGGGCCTCACCTCACGAGAGCACTGGACAAAGTCAAAACAGGATGATGCTTGGTAGAGAGACCGATCTTCCAATTAACCTCATCTCTGGTTTTTAGCAGGAAGAGACATCGGAGACCTTGGCCTGTGCCACCGAGCTGAGACGGAAAATGGAGCACTCCCATGACATTGCCAGAAAACACTTGAAAAGATCAGCCAATCTACCTATGCTGCCATTACAACCTCAAAGCACACCCAGAGCTGTACCGCAAAGGCGACGCATTGATGGTTCGTTTTGTCACATCCTTCTAAAGCAGGGGGTAATGTAACATACTGCACCGCTGCAAGTTGGCAGAGTGCCCACTCTAAATGCAAATTAAAAGTTTTGGCGCGCGTTCGCTCAGACATGTGAGCGCGCAGGGACGTGTATAGCAGCAGAGAGAGTGGACTGTACGAGTATGCCAAGATGGGGGAGGAAACCAACCTTCTCTTCAAGCTGTCAAAAGCGGTTTGACATTCCTCTGTCTAGTTTAATATGCGTGATGCCTCTGTCAGGCAGTGAAGAGGCCGGCCAGCTCAGCAAAGCTCGATACAAATCTCCTGTAAGGGGGAAAGGCCTAGGAGCCCTTGCACCTCACGAACATTGGTGGGAACCGGCCAGTTCTCGACCCGCTGAATCTTGTCAGGATCTGTTCTCACACCGTCTGACGACACAATATGTCCAAGAAAGGCAACTTCCTTTTGGAAAAGGTGGCATTTCGTGGGTTGCAATTTCAACCCAGCAATCTTCATCCTGCCAAGGAGAAGTCGTAGGCGTTGCAGAAACTCCACGTATGTTCGACTATTACACTATGATGTCGTCTAGGCATACTAGGCAGGTCTACCATTGCAGCCCACTGAGCACTTCTCCATAAGGCGTTCGAAAGTCGAGGGCGCATTACATAAGCCAAGTGGCATCACCGCGAACTGGAACAGACCACAGCGTGTTATAAATACTGTCTTGGGCTTATGTTCTGCCGCCATGGCACCTGCCAGTACCCAGATGCGCCTTAAATGTACTGAAGTAAGTAGATCCAGCTAGAGCGTCGATCGTGTCATCGATGCGGGGAATGGGATATGCGTCCTTCAGGGTGATTGCATTAAGTCGCCTGTAATCCACGCAGAACCTGACACTTCCATCCTTTTTACGGAACAGGACAACGGGTGAGGCCCAAGGTCCACACACTGGTTTGATGACACCTCATCTAAGCATTGAAGCAACTTCCGCTTCGGCTACAGCTCTCTGATGAATAGGAAGTCGCCGCACAGGCTGTCTGATCGGTGCATGTTTACCTGTTTCTACCCGGTGGCTCGTCAGATCTGTTCCGCCCAAGTCTCCTTCCTTTGAGGCAAAGTGTGCCTGGTACTCAATCAATAGTTCTCTTAGCTGATCAGTCTCCTTCCTGTCAAGATACTCTAGACTCCTCACGAACAATATTTAAATATGGTCAGGGATTTCACCCATCTTTTCCTGCCTCTCCCTTGGATGGCTCACGGGACTAATTCTTTCTTGTAGTTTTTCTATATCGGACTGCGACAAGTCAATTCTAGGCCCAACTGCGTCTATCATCTGGTATGTCCCAGCTGTAGTTCCCTTATATAAGGTCACTGTAATCTCGGTGAGGTTTAACAATCTCAAAGGGAGCGTCTTGTAAGCTGTACTTACTATAGTGGAGGCAAGCATCAGGTTGTTTTTCTTCACCAAGGTATCACCCGGTCCTATCATCCCGACACATCAGCCACAGGGTCTTCCAGGTTCCCTGCTACTCTATCTCAGTCTGCGGAGCAATGACCACAACAGTCACACGACAGCACTCCTGCCGGCTTTCCACTGTCTCTCGAAGGGCAGCTCCAGTTCCCCTCGGCCAGACTTCGATTTGTAACGTCGGTAAGGCAATCCTTGGTTCGCAGAAAATCCAAACCTAGTAACACATCGTTAGTAATGTCAGCCACTCTAAATCTGTGCCGAATTTGCCGACCACTAAGCTGAAGGTTAGTACCCATCTCCCCTGGCAAGACCAAGGTCTTATCATCTGCTAATTGCACCCTTGTGTCCGTGCATGTTGCACTCTGCCGGGCTTCTTCAGGTAACTTTGTGAAGACTCTCTTCGATAAAATTGACACCGTGGCACCAGTATCCACAAGAGCAACTACCTCAATCCCGTGGACTTGGGCGTCATCATGTAATCCATTGCCTGCAGCAGCCACATTCCAAGTAAATCTATCTTGGGCCCCTCTGTCTTCGCAGGGTCTTGGCCCTCAGACGCAGTATTTAGCAGTTTCCCGGATTTCCTTCAGTTTGATTGGCTTAGAACTGGTCTCACCAGTCAGTGACGCAACGGCTTTTTTCAGTTTTGGACACCGTCCTTTTATGTGGCCGTACTTCTGGCATTCATAACACCTGGGTCCGCGTGTGTTGTTCTGATTTGAACCCTCCAGGCTAGTCCCACGTGTTATGGATCTTTTTCTTTATCATCTCTAGTCGTTCAGCGATTTCTTTAAGCTGACTCTGTATTCAGTTGTTCCCTGCTCTGTTTCTATCGTAGAGTTTTCAGGTGTTGGCGCAAATTGAACATTGCGCACTTTCTTGAGATCGGCAAGCCGGCGTACCTTTTCCACTCTTAGCAATGCCTCTAGTTCAACCGCAGCCGCCACGGCTTCATCCAGCCTTGATGTTCGCATGTGGATAACCCTTGTCGTTATCTCACTGTGATTTAAGGCATCCATAAAATGATCCCTTCCCATGCGATCCCGGCTGTCGCAACAGCATGGGAACCGACATGTCGGCAGGCAGTTCCACGTAGAACATGTCAACAAGCCTCGTTATATCTTAGGCCAACCCCTCTAGACTTTCTGATGCCTTCTGCCGCCGGTTTCTCAACTGAGCTCGATGCAGCTCTTTTCTTCCGGTCGGGTTGAACCGTGCCTCCAATGCCTGGACTAGTTTGTCGTAGTCATCAGATGCTTCCTTTGGTTGGCTCCCTAGGCATTGTTGTGCTGTTCCTGTCAGCAGGACAGCTAAGTAGTGTAACTCTGCACTGTTGTCCCAGCCATTTATTCTGGCACACATCTCAAATTGTTTTATGTACGAAGTCCGCAGGCTCTTCCTATCATATCTGTCTGGTTTGATCACGGGCCTTTCCTTTGTGCAGACTGCCCTCTGTTGGTCACTTTGTTGACCATCAGTACCCTTCAGGTTTTCTGCCGGCAGTACCGTTTCCTGTGCAGATGCTGCACTCACTGGATTATTCTGGTGTTAAATGCTGCAAGGCAACCTTGGCACAACAGGGAATAACGCAAATGTTTCGCCTAGTTCGCATGGTCCATTGTATTTCAGGACTTTTTCTGGGGCACTGGCCCTGGAACATGAATGGCCGTGCCCATATGTCTGCCTGACAGATCATGGTATTCTCCACGCGGTAATGCAGCTCTTGGTATGATTCAGTTCTTTTACCCTGAGCGATACGGTCGCTGAGACAGCCGGCTGTTCAGGAACCGATGCTGCAACCACTGTGACGGCTGGTTTGTCTCCTTTCTGCACCACAATCCCTGGAGCGCCCGGTTGGCGTCCAACAGGCTCAACTACCCTTGGAGCGGCCGGTTGATCTCCATTGTGCACTGCATGCAGTCCCTGCAGCAGACAGTAGGCGTCCAACCGGCGCAGCTACCCTTGGAGCGGCCGGGTGATCTCCATTCTGCACTGCAGTCCCTGTTGCGGCCAGTTGGCGTCCAACCGGTGTAGCTACCCCAGGAGCGGCCCGTTGGTCTCCATTCTGCACTGCAATGCTCGAGCGGCTTTTAGCAAAGTAGCTGCTGAGAGTTTGTGAAAGGATTTCCCTGCTCAGCCTCAAGTACTCCTCTTCTAATTTCTTGTTCAGCTGAACAATTGACAACTGACAACAGTCGTTTTTCTCACAATAGCCTCTGTTCTCGCTTTCAGCCATGGCAGTGATATTGTTGCTCTGTGTGCAACGAAATAATGGTTGGTAAAATCAGCGGTCGGCACAGCCTGTCAGTGGCCGGTGGTATGTGGTAGCGGCCGGTTCTAAGGGAGGAGCGACTGTAGAACAACTCGGCGGGCGTTGCAACGGGGAAGCGGCCGGTTCTACGGAGACGTGGCCAGTTCTCAAAAGCTGCCGGTTCTTCGAAGACGTGGCTGTAGCATAATTCACCTGCCGAAGGAAGGAGAAGCGGCTGGTATTTGAAAGCGGAGGGGATCACCAAGAAGTGGTTAGCGCGGCCAGTGTATGGAGAAGTGGCCGGTGCTCGAAAGTGGTGTTTACTACGGGGATTTGGTCGGTGCAGTGAGTACAACTGAATAACAATGCAACACAGTCCCGCACTTTAAGCCTACTTGAGTTTTTTCTTTCGGCTCCGGTTTTCACCCCCGCCAAATAACCTAGTTAATTATGCTACACAAAATGCACAACTTCAATCCCGCTGCTGCCACCAATGTAATGTCCACCGAGCGGTCTTTGGCCTGATTGGGGGATCGACTTCCGGATGTTGGAAATGTGTAGGCCTTCACTAGAATTTCGTAGCCTAAGGATGGGGCCTGTACCCTATTTAAAAAAATCACCTCACAGATGCACAAGGTTGGCTTCCAACTCTCTCTTTTATTTCTAAGGAAAGAACAAGAAGAAACGCTACTTACAGCAGTAAGTTCACCCCGTTGCCCGTGACTTTCGTTTCTTGTCTATATTCACCAAATACGTAACATCCGACAACTGAAGGTTACCCGGATGCGGTCGTACATTCCATTCTCTCTGCTGCTTTACAAATTACATCCCTGCGCGCTCACATGTCTGAGCGAACGCGTCCAAAAACTTTTATTTAATTTGCATTTAGAATGGGCGCTCTGCCAACTTGCAGTGGTGCAGTATTGTTACAAGATAAATGATTTTGGAGCTTTCGTAATTCTTCAAACGTCATGTTTATTTGTTCACAAGTTGGGTATTGAAGAGGCTGTGATGGAAATGTTTTAGGAAATGAGGTGAAATATTTTTGGGGGAGGGAAGAGATAGATATTGTCCTATTGAATTCTAAAGTTGAATACTCTAATGCTAATAGAAATCAATCTTGAGAAATCAGAAAACAGAGTCATTAATTAAAAAAGGTCTGGAAGCTCTTTTTCCCCAAATAATCGATAAGGAGGGTGGGCATTAGAATGGAATCTTTTTTGTATTCATTGCAGTTAGATATTTCCCAGTTCTTACCATACTCACAATATAGAGCGAACGCAGTAAGATTTACTCATGCATGTGACCCCAATTTCCTTGAAACCCGTGAAGTACCTTCCAAATAAATGAAGACATGGATTTNGGGTCCTGACCACTCAGTTTTGACCAGGGTAGGTAACCCAAGAACATGATGTTGGCGTTGTATCATTTTGTTCGTTATACGGCAGCGTGTAAGGGTTGAAACCTATAGAGGCATACAGAGGCTGCTTGTTAATTCTTTCGAAGTCGTAATTTCGTCGCGGCGAGTTACATCGGCGAAAAAAAAACCACGAAAGCACACGTTTTCAAGAACTGAATTACAATGCCCAGGCTTTTTGACCTCACAACACGTGTTTGCTCGACGTACGGATCACTCTTTTCGGGCGCCGGGCGAAACGAAAACCCGTGTCAATAAAGGCTGCTCGAACTCCACCATAAACGCTATTTAAAAATTCAAATAATCAATACGCTAAAAAGTCTCTCAAGAGGGCGCTATTCAATAGATGGGGACTCGTGTTGGCAGAAACTTGTTTTCTTGGGGGCGCTCTTTTATAAACCCGTGCAAAGTGATTTTCTTGAGGGCGCTCTTTAATTGGGATTGGGACTCGTTTAGGCAGAAACTTGTTTTCTTGAGGGCGCTGTTTTATAATCCCGTGCAGAGTGATTTTCTTTCTTGAGGGCGCTCTTTAAGCTAAGTATTGCAGCGCCCTCAAGGGTTTTTTTTCAGAACATTAATTAAATTGCGCCCTCAAGGAATCAATAATGTTGCAAATGTAAATTTCCACTTTGGGGGGATGGGCTTGTTTGGGGCGGAAAATTCAAATATTCATTGGTTAACCTACAACAATTTGAAAATCAAATGAAATCTTACGGACCAAACAACACATTATTTTTTGTTTTAGAGGCCTCAGAGACTTCGTTTGCCCGGAATGGGGCTCCGAACCTTGCTGATTTTACTCCGTAGTTTTCAACGGAGCTGGAATTTGTTCAGTGCACCCTACAGTCCGTTCAACCTGTAGGGCGCCCTCAATCATATCGCAATTTTCCGTAGACTGGCTCCCATGCCAGACGGTAATTTGTTTTTACACCGTAGCCGATCAGCCGTACCCAGAGGGTAAGGGCTCTAGTCGTGCTAACTCGCGCCTGAAAAGAGACTAGTACTGTGTATTACACAATACACTACGCGTGTTACGAGATCCCAACCATGCGAGNGAGTCCTGACCACTCAGTTTTGACCAGGGTAGGTAACCCAAGAACATGATGTTGGCGTTGTATCATTGTGTTCGTTATACGGCAGCGTGTAAGGGTTGAAACCTATAGAGGCATACAGAGGCTGCTTGTTAGTTCTTTCGAAGTCGTAATTTCGTCGCAGCGAGTTACATCGGCGCAGCATCTAATTGATATCCCGCCACGCCGAATATCTTATTCAGTAACAGGTAGTTTCATAAATCGTTCATAGCGTTTCATCGTTCTGAAATGTATCCTCAGAGTGGTATGCAGTGAGTCTGGGTTTTACATTACTTGAAACAAAGAGATCTTCAGGCGTGAGACAAAACAAAAAGGGTTTAAAATAATAATAATAAATAACCAAAATAAATTTGAAAACGAGATATCATTCCGCTGATTCTCTTATGTTAACAAGTTGTGTCGGGTAATATTTCACCATCCTTCCTGCATATCCAAAAAACAAGACAGAAAAAAATGCAGCCTGCCCCCAGGTACAATCTTGGCTCCGCCCCAGTAGTGCATTTCAAAACAGCTTGATTTGCACTAACTCCCCCCACCCCCGTCCAAAAAAAGAGATATCTCAGTTTTTGGTGTGGATGCTAATACTCTGAAGTTAGATGGACTACTTTGTCTTCTTGGTAGACTGTCAATTGGAAGGATCATACAAACAATCATTGACATTAGCGCAGGGGGGACCCTGAATTATTAAGAATATCCAACACCCCCCCCCCAGCCAAAAAGGTAAAAAATAAAAATAGAAAAGAAAGGATATGACAATTATCGATTTGCTCTAGAAAAGAAAGAAAATTGAACCTCTCCAGCTCTTTAAAATTATTTGCCTTACCTTGTATTTACCGTACCCTGATGAAAAAGCCCCTTCATATTTTTATCCAAGCGTGTTGTCATAAAAAACCTCGATCATGGAAACATGTGAACTCGATATCATTTTAATAATAAAATTTGCAATAATTTTGGCGATTTCAATGGGCAAAAATGTAACACTGAAAAAAAAAACCACGAAAGCATACGTTTTCAAGAACGGAATTACAATGCCCAGGCTTTTCGACCTCACAACACGTGTTTGCTCGACGTACGGATCACTCTTTTCGGGCGCTGGGCGAAACAAAAACCCGTGTCAATAAGGGCTGCTCGAACTCCACCATAAACGCTATTTAAAAATTCAAATAATCAATTCGCTAAAAAGTCTCTCAAGAGGGCGCTATTCAATAAATGGGGACTCGTGTTGGCAGAAACTTGTTTTCTTGAGGGCGCTGTTTTATAATCCCGTGCAGAGTGATTTTCTTTCTTGAGGGCGCTCTTTAAGCTAAGTAGTGCAGCGCCCTCAAGGTTTTTTTTTCAGAACATTAATTAAATTACGCCCTCAAGGAATCAATAATGTTGCAAATGTAAATTTTCACTTTTGGGGGATGGGCTTGTTTGGGGCGGAAAATTCAAATATTCATTGGTTAACCTACAACAATTTGAAAATCAAATGAAATCTTACGGACCAAACAACACATTATTCTTTGTTTTAGAGGCCTCAGAGACTTCGTTTGCCCGGAATGGGGCTCCGAACCTTGTTGATTTTACTCCGTAGTTTTCAACGGAGCTGGAATTTGTTCAGTGCACCCTACAGTCCATTCAACCTGTAGGGCGCCCTCAATCATATCGCAATTTTCCGTAGACTGGCTCCCATGTCAGACGGTAATTTGTTTTTACACCGTAGCCGATCAGCCGTACCCGTACCCAGAGGGTAATTGGCTCTAGTCGTGCTTACTCGCGCCTGAAAAGAGACTAGTACTGTGTATTACACAATACGCTACGCGTGTTACGAGATCCCAACCATGCGAGCGCGCGAAAACACGTAATGTTAGTTCCAAGATTTAATACCAATAAATTTCTGTATTACTATGATTTCTAAAATTTGATACTTCGGAGTTGATACCGATAGACCGCTGGATTGTGACAGTGTTGGCTTGACTCCTCTTCCCTTGATGGTAAAGTTGTTTTTTAATCATGTTGTTATTGGTTAAGGCGGGTGTTGGTCATGCACAGGCCTTCTTGGTGAAGTTAGATGTCTGATGGGGAGGTTTATTCACCTGATGTCTTCAGTAAACTTTTGAAATTCCTTCATATTTGCGCATACATCAAATGCTTTTGAGTCAACTCGTACTTTGGGCGACTCTTGGACAACTCATACCATGGGCAACTCATAGTATACCTGGGACAACTCGTGGGGGGTACATTGGGGCATGAAGGGATTGGGGGAAGACGGGACGTGGGTGAAGATGGGACATGCTGTTTCTGAAGCCTATTTCTGTACTCTATCTAACGTTCTTGCCATCCCTGATGGCCAAAATGGTTCCATACATTTGTAAAGTACAAAAGAGGGCGCACTCCTCAACTACGTACGAGCTGTACCTATCTAGCGTACGACTGTGATGGGTAGAACCGTGTCAGAGAGTTTTGGCAGTTCGCTACTAGCGGTGTGGTAAGTCCTATGTAGTTCTTTAGAAGCCATTTTCAGAAAGGGAGATAGATGTTGTTAAACCTGCAGGATCAGTTTTTATTGACAAAGTATTCATCTTTTCTTCTATGTTGCACTTGTGCTTAGCAGTCGTGTCATACATTTTTCCAGCAAACATTTTGAGCTGTCTCATTTTGCCCCACTTTTGACATTTTAATGAGGGGGGGAAGATGGGACAGGTTTTAAATTGTCAATTTTTAAGGAGGGAATTTGGGGAAAGAAAGGACATAATTCTTTATTCAAGTATTGTAGATGTTTAATATCTTTGACAAATGAATTCTAGGATTAAAGAAAAAAGGTTCTGTGAAATTTGTTAAAACTATTTGGGTATTTGGCTCTCACTTGAAATTTTAGAAAGTGTTAAAACTAATCTTGAAGTGCATTTACTGTCCTATTTAGATTAGATTAGATTTAGCTTAGATTAGAAATTTTATTGTCTGCATCATAAAAAATACAGAAATTTTGTTTCCATTGGTACATCCAAATAAAAAATACATGTAGGTACTTAAAAATAGACAACAATTTACAAAATTTAACCAAAAAGATTAATCTACTAAAACAAATTTAGTCATATAAAAATTATTAACACAAATAAAAACTACCAGAAAATCCACAAACTCTTCCTGTGTAGGGGAGCTCCTTAATTGGATCCCTTAATTACGAACAGCTGATTTGTTAAATGAATAGAGTTAGGAACAAAGGATTGCCTGTCTCAAGTTAGGTTTGTACGAGGCGCACAAAGTCTAAAACCGGATCTATTAAAAACAAAACACTCAAAAAGTGGATGAGTTGGATCTGATAGAATGACATGTACCTAAGATATTCTAAGTAGATATTGTCATATGTTTGCAAGGTGAGACCTACTGAGCGTTGAGCCATTTTCCAACACGCTCAAAGCTATCCCTGTTTTTTTGTGAAAGTGAACCACACACACTAATTGTGACGTGCTCTGTAAAAATGAGTCACAAGTCTCCGGAGCTAGTTTTGAATTTTACTTTGTATTACATTGACGAATTTGAGCTTGCTGTGTTGATGTGTCACTCAGTTTGGTACAGTGAAAGTGTACATTGTGTAGATGTTAAAATGTTGAAAATTCCTGTTACTTTGAACACTGTGCAAGATTCTTTCAAAGGCCTTTAACTGGAAATTGGCTCTGGAGACATGCGACTCATTTTCACAGAGCAGGTCACAATTATGTTAAAAGTAACAATGTTCTGTATTATGGATTGGTAGAGTAGACGTAAGATCATCCTGTCAACATTGAACTGTTTGAGCTTGCGAAGGAAAAACATCCGTTGCATGGCCTTGCCAAAGACTACCTGGGTGTTTTGTTCTAGTTAAGTTTGTCATCAATAACAGTACCAAGATATTTGTACTCATTAACCCTTTCTATTTCGTTGTCATTAACCCTAACAGCCCAACAGGTGAAGGATTGAGGAGTGTTAGCGTTAATATAAACAGGTTCATGAGCTCCAGTGTTGTTCTGAAAATCTACAATCATTTCCTTAGTTTTTTGGGTATTAATAATCAGAAAGTGGCAGTCACACCACTCCACAAACTTTGCTACCTCTGTTAAATAACAGATGGAATCGTCGGTTAAATAGCCTGTAATAACTGTGTCATCTGCATATTTAATTATACTACAATTTGGGCTAGAACAGAGACAATCGCTTGTGTAGAATGAAAATGACAGTAGTGAAATAACACATCCTTGAGGAGCACCTGTGTTAATTATCCTGTCTTCAGACTTTACATCTTCAATTTTACCCCACTGCGGCCTGTTGAGTAAAAAAATATGAATCCACTGTGTAATTTTTGAAGACACATTCATTTTCATAAGTTTCCTTATTAAAATGTGAGGTTGAATCGTGTTAAAAGCACTAGAGAAATCAATAAACATAGACCTAACATAAGATTTTGACTTGTCCAAATGACTGTATACATGTAGTTCATGGATATAAACCAGTACCTCATCATCAACCCCCTGTTACTCCGATATGGGAATTGAAACTTGTCCAAATAACAACCTGCATCTCTAAGAAGAAAATTCTTTTCAAGACATTTCATTATGTTTGATGTCAGAGCTACTGGGCGGTAGTCGTTCAAGACTGATGCCTAACTTCCTTTCGGGATAGGAACTATCATAAAGGTTGTCCACAACTGCAGAATGACCCCTCTATCAAAAGTCAGTTGAAATATTTTTGTAAAAATACCAGAGAGTTGATAGCTACATATCTTCAAAATCTGATTACCTACACCATCTGGTCCCGAGGCCTTATTAATGTTCAGGCCTAAAAACACATTTCGTACATCAATCTCATCTATTACAATAGTAGTGTCCTGATCAGCACTGATTTTCTGAGAGTCTTTCAAGAATTCATTTTCCCGGGTAAAATCATAATTATCAAATCTACAATAAAAATTGTTCAGTTCATTTGCAAAATCACTGTTACATTTCAGTAATTGTTTCTTTTGTCTGTATCCGGTGATTTTCTGCATTGCTTGCCACGAAGCCCGGGAGTTATTCTGTTGAAAATTTTGCTCTAATCGCCGTTTGTAGTCATTCTTGGACAGTTTAATCTGACCCTAACAACTTTTTGTAGCTCCTTTACCCTCTCCGTACAACCAGCTGCAAAATCATTCCTCTTCTCGACGAGTAGAGTCTTAAGTTCCCGCGTCACCCACGGTTTGTTATTGGGGTAAACCTTTTGCTTTATCAATGGCATAACTGAATCAACACAGAATTTAATGTACTCTGTCACAGTTGTAACAATAATATCTATTGAGTCCATGCAATCCACCAAAGCACTCCAGTCGGTGCACTCAAGGCATCCACGCAGTTGTTCTTTGGATTCGGTTGACCAATTCTTGGTTGCTACAGTAATAGGCTTTGATTGTTTCAGAGCTTGTTTGTACGACGACAGTAGCTGAATGATGTTGTGGTCAGAGTTGCCCAATTTTGGATACACCCTGTCTTTATATGCGGATGCAATATTACCATAACGTAAGTCTAAGACTGCATGCGCTCTTGTTGGTTTGCTAACATACTGATGGTATGAAGGCATTACTTGATCGAGACTGCTGTGGTTGAAGTCTTGAACACTGACAAATTTGGCAGAATCAGGGTAGATACTTTCTAGTCGCTGAATTCTGGTAGCAATTGCCTCACTCGTGATTTGAAAGTTCGCTCTGGGTTGAATATAAATGATCATGACAAAACTTTGACGAAACTCCCTGGGCAAATAGTAGGGCCTCAATCCAACTGTTAGTAGCTCATAGTCAGAAGTACATGCTCTGTCTTTCACCGACCAGTTATTACACCAGTGGTGAAATATCTTCCCATCTTACCCCACTTTGCTCCCGACTATTATAGACCCATGAAATATTGTTGCAATGCCTTCATATTTATTGATTCAGTAAACAAACGTCCAGGAGGAGTTGTTGACATACAGGCTATTATGTTGTTTTTCAGACGGTTTGGTGCCTTTGAAAGTTTAAACAAGCCGTAAACAATGCCATATTAGCTCAAAAAGACCATGTGTTTTCTTACACCACATGTCCCATCTTGCCCAAAACTGCATGTCCCATATTGCCCCAGATGATGGGGGAAGATTGGACAAATGTCGGAACCAAAAATGTGACTTTTAAAGCCATGTCTATCTCAATAAAGCATGAGAATATGGTGAAAATGTAGTCTGTCAAATTACTTTTCATAAATATTGTCGTGGATGTTCCAGCACAGTAAAATTTAATGTAATGGCCATAATTTTTAATGTGTCCCGTCTTCCCCCAACATTCCCCCCCCCTTGAGTTTAGACCACTCGTACCTTCATGTTATCAATTCGGTTGTAACTTTCTTGCTCTCCTTTTTTAGCATGCTTAAGATCAGATATCATTGATTTGACAAACATATCAAGAAAAAATCTTCATAAATCTCCCAGAGAGATCTCAACCGCCAGCATGATTTTGTGCATAGTGCTTGCCACGGGCGTTTGCGCCGCCGGTTTACATGGCAGATGTCAAACGACCCTACAGTTTACCAACTTGACTTCCGTATTAACCCTAACCTTCCCCGACCACACAGAATTAAACAGTAGTAACGTGTTTAATTCTGTGGGGATACATGTAGGTCTGGTAGGCCCATAACAGCTGGCTTTTGCATTGGGTTTGGCATACCTCAGAAAAACAAAGTCCAACAGCCTCTGTGCACAAAGACCCATATGGGTGTTTAACTTTATGTGAATGGGGAAGGTTAGGGCCAGCAGCCCTTGGGGGTTAGGGTTAACATTCCTTGGGGGGGGGACTTTACTAAACTCTGAACTCTGTATTTTTTAGGGGGGGCTTCAATTTCTTATGGCTCTGAGAAAACGTTATTGGACCTTTTTCATTTTGTTGAGGAATGATGGCTATAGTTACTTTTGGGGGGGGTGTACTTAAAACTTGTCTTGATTTCTTTTGGAAATGTTTTTGATCTCATTTTGAAATTTTTTTTTGGGGGGGTGGTTACCTTCCTTATGAATTTCTTTTGGGACAAGTTACAACTGACATTACTTTTTACAAACTTTGAAGTAAATGAAAACATGACATCACTCGGTCATCATCGCATGCAAAGACTGTTGGCTATGTTGACCAGTTGCGTTTGCCTGACAGCGCGCACACATTAATGTCACCCCACCGGCGTGTAGGGAAGGCAGTGTAGCCAAAACGGCAAATTAGCTGATGAACACATGGCTAAGAAATCAAATTATTGTTCAAGTTAATTGCAGGAAATATGCTCTGAGCAAGCTCTGATTTCTGTGAAGGTACGAGTTGTCTCAAACGCAAAGGAACGAGTTGTCTTTAGTGGAAGCATGAGTTGCCAAAGGTGCAACTCAGCAAAGGTACAAATTGGTACAATTACATTGAGTTGATGGTACGAGTTCTCCATGGTATGCTTTGTCCAAGGTATGAGTTAACATGTTCCCTATAAGATCAGTAGCATGTAGGCCTACTCTCAATCACCGTCAGCTGTGTCACAGCTTGACCAATTGCAACAGCTCGTATCTTTTCCTTGTTTTTTGGACCCCAACAAAATGAGCCAAGCCATGATTAGTCGTTGGGATGGAAACAAAATGGGCCAATCACAGCATGGCTTTCATCTGTGTGTGACAGCTAAACAAGAAGGAAAACATGGAGTTCTGCACTTCTGTAGTAAAGCTCCAGTTCTTAGTTTCTCCGTGTAATATGAGCCTACTGTGTCCATCATGACCTATTTACCTGAATTATTTTCTCTCTGCTTAATTTCAGATGACCTGTACATACTCGACAAGTACATGTACGTTACCTACTTGGAAAGCTTCACTTGAACATGCTGACAGCAAAGACGGAATTGCAGCATTCGTTGCAGAGAAAATGGCGTAAGTAAACAGAATAAGACACTAAACATTGTATTCACAGGAAAGAGGATTTCAGAAAAAAGGAGTAAACAAACTTAACACACTTAACAGAGTAAGGAGAGGAAAGAGGATTCAAAAAGGAGGAAAGAAACTGAACCCACTAAACACACAAAGCAGAGTAGTCAGAGTGAAGAGTATTGTAGCGGTCTCCGTAGACGGGGCCTCGGGCTTGCTCTCAGCCAACTCAACGAGCGGCTGAAGAGGCGACCAAGGAGACAGGTCTTTTAGGAGGCAGTCTACCGCCAGGTGCCAAAGCTACATGTATCTGGGGGAAACTTCATACCAATGTCAACAGTGACACATGCTGAATTCTAAATTAGTCCCGTTTATTTATTAATCAAAATGGTCTCCCATTCAGGTTATTCCTATGTACTGTAGGTGAGTCGCTTACACTTACAGCACTATCCCCGCTGACAATCTTTGTTAGAGCCTGAACTGACGGCACTACATCTTGCCAGTCTGCCAATAGAAGACTGCAAGCTGCCCTCGCATTGGCCTTTTATACCCACGCACCAGCCACAAGGCGCTAACATGGCCAGTGCTCCAAATCATGCAAAGACCACCAGACTCATAAGCATAATTTATGCCGAACAATTACAACATCAACTAAGGGGGCACTCTAACCTCCCTATTTCGCTACATAGCCACGCCCCAAGATCGGTCAGTCCCTTTGACTGGAAATCTGAAAACTGAAAGTAGTGAAATCCTAAGACCAGTCTTAATCTAACAGGTATTCACCTAAACAGACTCGCCTTGCACAAAAATCAAATGACCCCGTAATTCACAATTATATACTTTCAAAGTTAACTGAATGGAACTCGTACAGTCAAAACTCTACGTCATTCAATTGGCAAAGATACAGATATTCTCTGAAAATAACTTGGTAATACAGCAGAACTTTTAACAAACAATAACTATATAAGAACTTTCCCGGCCTTGAATTTCATTTTTTTAGGACACTGCCATTTGGCATTGGTGGACTGGCTGAAATAAAGGGCAGTATTGCCAAACGTGAGGGCATTAATGCCATCAGCATACCAAGTTCTGGGCATTAATGTCATCCCTTTTTTTTATATCTCATGAAAATGATTGAGGTCTAAGAAAAAGTAAGATAAGTATTATAACTGAACATGTCCGTGATAAGTGTCTAACCAGCAGCCGCCTGTTTTGACTGCAACCACAAAAACTGGCCAGGCCAGTGATTTTGCACTGATTTTATCAGGGTAGTCCCGATCAACCAATGTCATGTATGTACAGTTTGGATCGCACGGCGCGTAGCACTAAACTGCAAGTACTACATTGTGGTTTTAGTTGAAATACTGCCGTGACCATACAATTGTCCCAGGTGCACAAAAAAACGTGGAGCTCTCGATATACCGATAATGCATACACATTGATGAGCACTTGTTCTAGACTAACATTATTGCATGATACATTAAAATACTCTGTTTGGGCATGCACTGCTATGTTAAGTTGTTGGATAGGCCGGCTGGTGTCGCCAGTGCCGCACTTGCGATCGCGCAGTGTGCATGGAGTGGGCCGGGCCGCCGGTGTGCGGTGGCTGAATGTACAATATCCCCACATACACACAGTCCACGCACGCTGTGCATATGCATGTTTGCCATGCATTTAGGTGGTGTGGAGCGGTGTTCCTGTTGAACGTGAGCGATCAAGGAACAATGTGTATGCCGCTTACATGCCGCATTCCGTGTACCTTGCTGAACAGGGGCAGTGGATATGTATGTGTAGGGCACTACGGCCAAGAGAAAAAAGGGCACTGCCATCTTGGTGGTGAAACACGATCACTTTTGAGAGGCACCACGGCCAAATGGGAGGGCACGGACGGCCATGGCCTTCCAGCCGTTGTGACCATCAGGAAATTTGAGGCCTGACTTTCATAAGATACAACTCCTAGAAATGATTTGTTTGAGACCAACAATAAAACTCCGGAGATGAAATTACTCCTTTAGCCCAGCCCCGAAGTTCACATCAAGCACTTGGGTTGTCTTGTCTTTGTTGAGTTTCCGGCTTTCCTGGTACATGCTCCTCGAAGATGTCTCTCTGACTTGGGTTACGTTGCTGACCATCGCTCTCACCAGATTGTTCTGATCCATAGGTGCTCCCAAGACTTCCTCCTCCCTGTCTCTGCAGCGGATCAGTCAGCAAAGTCAACTGGTGTTCTGTGATGCCCCAGACTCACTGGTCTTCTGTTTAGGCAGTGACTTCAAGTAGACGATGTCAAACTCTCTCTGCACTTCGCCGCAGATGGTACATCCTTCCCTGGCATACAGGTACGTTTCTCTGGTTTCTTTCACGGGAATCACTTGCCCAGGTAGGAGTTACTTTGGTACCATGGGCTGAGGCCAGTCCATCAGCTGGTTACACCTCTCGTGAGGCACGGTTTCCTCAGTAGGTTCACCGTGGAGCATTCCCATCATCCCCAGCGGCTTACCACCAGATTTAGCCATCGGTAGCTCAACAGTGGGCTCTTCTTCTTGATCCCAAAGGATCGGTGTCTGAGACAATGCTGTCTCGACTAGCTCTCCGAGAGCCTCATCCATCCAATGCTCTGAATTACCAATCTCCACCTTCTTTACTGCCTCAGGTACATCAGTGGTAGTCTAGGTACACTTGTGGCCTTCTTTGGCAGCAGCTTCACCTTGGACCTTTCAAGGTGCGGCTGTCGCATTTTCCTTGCTCTTCTTGGTCTTCTTTTGAATTGGTGAATGCTTTCATGGGCTCGAAAGATCCATTGGGGTATCATCTAGCGGCCAGGAGACAGGGCAAGGTGGTGCTTTACATTGCTCGTCACTGTCCTCTAGGGATCTTTCTCCTACTTGCTGACTTTGTCATCCCTAGTCTCCTTCCTATGACAGCGCTTTCCTTTCTCTCTGTCATTCCCTGGGGTAGACCTATCTGGGATGGAACTCCTCCTCTCCCCTTCTTCATAAGTCTCACCCTTTATCTGTTCCACCTCGAAGATCTTGTCTGGGTGGCAATCCTTGTAGTGGGCTCTGAGATTATCCCGACGGTTGTTTTTATGAGAGCACCAAAGGCACCAATATAAGAGGCGTGGACCATGCTTACCAGTTAAGTGCCAATCAAGGCTCCTCTTGTGCATCATTTTGCAACATTTTGCAAGGACACACCACAGTCTTGGACTCGGGTCGTTCCTTCTCTGACTTCCTGTCACTTCCTCCCATCTCTCGGTAGCTCTATAGCTCTGAACTTCTTTCTGCAAATAAATAGAAATTGTTGATCCTGTTAACAGTGTAACTCTCCTTGCACCCAATCAAAGCTGTTCAAGGCGCACCCCATGATTTCCTTCAGGTGCAGGTACGTCCCTACTACTGCAATTACTGCTATTACAGGTAACATTGCGGCATTCTACGCTGCCTTGGTAGATTCCGCTTGGAGGCGGCATCGTCTGCCTACTGCTTGGTTGTTCTGATGACGCCGAATCAGGTACTAGCTGCTTGGTCTGAGACCCTACGTGAATGTCTGAGCCATTAGGTTTTTTATCAACGGTCGGCATTGCTGCCTGTGTACTTGCTTGTCCTGACGTTGTTCCATCGATTGCTGCATCCCCTGTCTGGGGTTCTTCCCCAATGTCTAGACCATTTGTTTCTTCATCAGCGGACAGAATTACTGCCTGTGACTGAAGAAAGGACTCTTCCTTTTCATTCCAGTTGCTGTCTCCTGCCAGATCACTGCCAGCAACCAACGGTTCATTTGTCTGCCTCGCACATCCAGGACTCTCATTTCCCCTCTTTTCCCCACTACTCCATGGTTTCAACAGCTCACCTACGTAGTGCTTCAAACAGTCGTAATGCAGGACTTTCATTTTCCCCTTTGGTTTCCTTTGTATCCTGTAGGTTTACATCTGACAACTTGCAAATAACCAATTACGGACCTCCACATTTACATTGTAACTTAGGTCTTAGACCCTTTGTTTTGGCAGGGTTATATAACCACACGAAATCCCCTTCGCCTATTCGGTCATGGACCACACGGCGGTCATAGGCTTTCTTCTGTCGCCTGGTGCTGTTCTTGAGACACTTCCTCGCCCTACCATGTGTTGCTTGAATATTCCTGCTCAGATTGAGTGCGTAGTCGGTTTGTACTGTATTCTTGTTACCATCATTCATTGATGCTACCCCAGCAGTTAGATCGATGGGTAGGTACACTTCTTTCCCCAACATGAGCATATTGGATGTTCCGCCTGTCAATTCCTGCGGCGTAGCTCAGTGAGCGAAGGTCGCAAATGGCAAGTTCGTGTCCCAGTCTTTCTGCCACTTCTGTGGTTCAATCATGGTTGAAATCATTGTCAGCAAGGTTCTGTTGAATTGCTCACTTAAACCATCAGACTTGGGGTTATATGGTGTGGTGCATGTCTTCTCTGTCCCAAGTATGTGACACATCTTTGAGAACACTTGGGACTCAAAGTTTCTGCCGTGATCTGAATGCAACTCTACAGGCATGCCAAACCTACACATGAACTCGTTCACTAGTGTTTCCACCATCATAGTTGCCTTCTCGTCCGCCTACAGGTAAGCCTCCACCCACTTACTAAAATAATTGCCTACTACAAGGATATACTTGTTCCCCTTCTCGCTCTTTGTGAGAGGGCCTTCCATATCGACTGCGATCCGTTCCATCGGTGCACGCACAAGATGTTGTTGCAGGGAGGCTCTTTTCCTCCTTGCAGGGGCCTTTTTACTGGCACATACATGTACATTGCACTGTCGAACCATAGATCTCGCTTCACTGTCCATACCAGACCAATAAAACCTGTGTCCACTTGTCTTTCTGCCATGTAAATCTATAATTATCTAAGGACGGAGCCAGCGGGGACTACGGGCTTCCACTTCACCTGTCGGCCGTCATTGGACTCCCAGCACATCTGTAGGAATCCATCCCTGACCTCCAACTGCTCCCAAGTCAGCCAATAAGCTTTTTCTGCCAGTGAACGTGGTGAAAGAATTTCTTGATCCCGTCTTGCAGTTGCCCTTTCTTTCTCTTTCAGCACCCATTTAATGGACGCATCCTGTAGCTGAGCTTCTCTCCATTGCTTCTTGGTGATGGTAGGCACAGCCGTAATAACTATGACTCCAGCTTCCTCCGACCTGCTGACATAACTATGCTTGTCCTCACTGTTACTCTTGATCACCTCCTCACGGCCACACTGACCACACGGCCTCCGAGAAAGGCCATCGGCATTCCAATGTCAGCGGCCTGATCGATGAATGATCTTCAGGTCATGCTCTCCTATCACCTGCAACCAATGAGCCACTTGGCCCTGGGGCTCCCGGAAGTTCACGAGCACTTCAGCATGCCATGATCTGTTCTCACTGTGATTCTTCTCCTGTAGATGTACCTGCAGTGCCTAAGTTTCTTCAGGTAGACAACCACGGCAAGTATTTCTTTTCTTGTTATGCAATAGTTTCTTGTCTACTCAAGGCCCTGCTTGCATAGGCAATTACCCGTTCAATACCATCCTGTACTTGGGACAGAACGGCTCCTATGCTTGCATCACTTGCGCATGTATCTAGGACGTAGTTGAGATGTGGGTCAGGGTAGGCAAGAATAGGTGATCCTTGTAGTCGCCTCTTTAACTACTGAAATGCGCCTTCCGCTTCTGGTGACCATGCAAACTACCTGCCTTTCTCCGTCAGATGGTGGAGGGGTCGAGCAATGTCCGCAAACCCCTTTATAAACTGTCTGTAGTACGACGCGAGCCCGAGGAAGCTCTGTACATCTCTCATGGACTGGGGAGTTGGCCACTCTCTGACCATCTTCACTTTCTCAGGATCAGTCGAGATCCCTTGGCCTGTCACTATATGCCCAAGGTAAAGGACTCGTTGCTTGAACAATTCCCATTTCTTAATAGTCTTAAGCTTTAGCCCAGCTTCTCACAGTTTCCAAAACACTGTCTTCAAGCGATTAAGCACCTCCTCCACTTTGTTAGCAAAGACAATTATATCGTCCAAGTAGCCAAGAAGTGTCTTCCAATGGAGCCCCGCAAGAACTTGCTCCATTAGCCTCTCAAAGATGGAGAGGGCGTTGCAAAGCCCGAAGGGCATTACATGCGGCGAGTACACGCCCCCTCTGACCATGAAAGCTGATTTCTTCTTAGCATCGTCATCTAGTTCAACTTGCCAAGAGCCTGATGCCAGGTCCAAGGCGGACAGCCACCTTGAACCTGACAGCGCATCGAGGGAATCATCAATGCGAGGGATGGGATAGTAGTCTTTCATGGTCACCGCATTGAAGCCAATGATAGTCAACGCAGAACCACTTACTGTCATCCTTTTTATTAACCAAGACCACATTGGAGGCCCAAGGACTGTCAGTAGATTCTATTACGCCATCATGTAGCATTTCCTTCACCTGCCGTTGATCTCTTCCTGCTCCTGTTTAGGATATCTTCGTGGCCTTTCCCTTTGTGGAGAAACATTGGCGGTGTTTATTGCATGTTGAACTACGCTCGTCCACCCGATGTCTGTGCTTCCGGTAGAAAATATGTCCTGGTAGTCGTGCAAAAGCTCCGCTATTCTATGGTGATACAGTGGTTCTGCACCTTTGCTCCGGTTGTACAAGCCAATGAGATGTAAGGGAACTTCATCGTTTGCCTCTACCCTTGTTGGCATTGTCTGTGGAATTTCAATGTCTTCCTTGCCTACTGAGGCTAGAAATCCTGCCAGGGTACCTCGTTTCACAACACACAATCTCCTCCCAGGATTAAAAGTTCTAATGGGCACCTCATCATCTCCAACCCTCACTAGCAGTCGTGCCACAATCACTCCCTTGTATGCCATCTCACTTCGCTTGGCCGGCTCCATATTGCTCATACCATTCGCCTTGATCCCTCCAGCCAAATACCCCTGAGCAATAGCCTCATGTCCCGGCGGTATTTCGGTCGTTTTTGCCACCATCACTCTGGCACAAACCGATCTCCCTTGGAGTAGGTGCACTTTATCCTTTCGTCGCCAATCCTGAGTTCCAAAGTGTGAAAATCCAAACTCCCCTGCGTCCACATCCATTCCAAGAATTCCCTCCAGGGGGCCAATTTCCCCAAATATTGCATTAACAAGGAAGGTGACTTTACCCACTCACATTTGCATGTTTGCGCTGCCAATACTGTTCAGTAGTCCACCATTGCTGTCCTTACACCTGTTCCTTCCCTCTCGAGTCGAGGTCTTTTACCTGGGGGTATTTTGTAGAACAAAGTGGAATTAAGCACCGTATCGGTCGTACCTGTATCTGCCAGTAGGTGCACTCCCCTTCATTTACTTCTGCCGGAACAAATAGGCCATTTTGTGCCCTGGCTATTTTCGGTCCTGTGGGAAGATAACTATCTTTCATGCAGCTACAGTATCTGTCTTTCCTGTGGTGCCGTCACCTACTGACCCTGTTGCTCCTCCAGCCACCCCACGGGTCCCTGGGGTGGCTGCTCCTCCTTTCCCGTATAAAGTCTCCTCTGCCCGGTAGACTGTTTACAGTTTCTCTCAATGTGTCCCTTCTGCTTACACCTATAACAAATGAGATCGGCGGCTGGTATGCTTCCCCCTTCCATGGTTGTTGTCAGACGTAGGGCTCTGAGCTGTTGAACGAGAGTTACTTTCCCCTTGGTTGCACCCTTCTCCCCTTAGCTTATATCTCGCCATCATCATCTTCATTTCCTCCAAGAGGCGCTCTGTGTCAATGTCTAATATCCTGGCATATTTTGGCTTTCTGCCCTCTCTCCTGTATTTTGTGGAAACCTTTGGTTGCCAAGGCTGCCCTCATGGCTTCTTCCAGCATTGTAGGCCGTGCCTGGAAGATCCCTTCCCTGATGGCCTGACTTTCAATCGCATTAGGGAAATGTCCCCTAGCTAGGCGATCTCAGCCTTCTTCCAGTAGCTCAGGGTAAGCTGATGGATGGATTGTCCAAGCTCCTGTAGGCTTTCCTTGGCTCCTTGACATAGGTGCCTGAACTCCATTAAATGGTCTTCAGCCAGTTGTCCTGGTCCAGATCTTTTCTCCAGCTGGTCCACAAGTTTGTTGTAGGGTGGCGGACTTTCCTCTATGCTGCCACTTATGTTATTTTTTTTCCTGAGAACAGGTACTTGAAAAACCCAGGAAATGCTCTAAAATGCAGCTGAGAGCATCTATAAAGTCCCGAAATTTTCGGGGCCCTTGGGCGGGGTCTGAAACCCAGGCCATGGCTTCACAAAAAGTTGGTAAACCACAATGGAAATCCCCCACAGTTTTGAAAAATCCTGGGGAGAACCCTGATATGCACTGGTTGTGATGCACTTCCACTGCATTATACAAACTCCCTACTGTACACTGTCGGAAGGCCTTATCTCATGTTTCACATTATGCAAAGAAAAGTCCTTGGACATTTCCTGTAAGGTAATTACTGCATGTAACAATAGTTATTAATGATATACTTGGAGCATGAGGATCTTGCCCAGCAGCACAAGAATTGAATACTGGAGGATTTTGGAGGATTTAGGGTGTATCCTAGCCAAAAGGGCCTAGGCGGTTAGGGTTAATCAAAATGGTCTCCCATTCAGGTTATTCCTATATACATGTACATTTGGCGTATAATTTATGATTTACAACTGTAATTAAGCAATCAATACAATCCTGGCAATTAATTAAGTACAGGGCTGGTAACGAATGGTAGGGATGCTCAATTCACAGACCTTTTACCCAGGAATGTGCAACTTAAGCTCAGAGCTGGCTCGGTGTATGTTACGGCAGGCACAATATCAAGCTTAAGTTGGATTATGTAACACTTTCTCTAATAATAAAACATATATTCCTGTCTACCACTTTGTTTTCTTGTAATATTTTAAGTCTGGGTACACTCTTCTAAAAATATTCTGCTTAAGATATTTCATCCTATACATTCTGAGAAAAGTGTACCACAAAATGGGGGATTTTTGCCTCATTAAAAAAATCATTGTCTTTTTGACTTATTTACATGAATTATTTTCTTCTCTGCTTAATTTCAAATGACCTGTAAATACTCGACAAGTACGTCACCTACGTGGAAAGCTTCACTTGAATGGGCTGATAGCAAAGGTGGAATTGCAGCATTTGTTGCAGAGAAAAGGGCGTAAGTAAACAGAATAAAGACACTAAACATTGTGTTCACAGGAAAGAGGATTTCAAAAAAGGAGTAAAGAAACTAAACCCACTAAACACACGAAGCAGAGCAGGCAGTGGACAGAGGACTCATCAGAAATTCTGCAAACTGGACCCACTAAAAGCACACTTAACAGAGTAAGGAGAGGAAAGAGGTTACAAAAAGAGGAAAGAAACTGAACCCACTAAACACACAAAGCAAAGCAGGCAAAGGGGATTCTCAAGGAATTTCTGGAGGCTGGACCCAGTAAACACGCTTAAACGAATAGTCAGAGGAAAAAGGATTGCAAAAAAGGATTAAATAAACTAAACAAACTAAACACACTGAACAGATTAAGGAGAGGAAAGAGGATTCAAAAAATGAAGTAAACAAACTGAATGCACCAATTACACCAAGCAGATCAAGTACATGTATACAGACGAAAGAGGACTAAAAAATGGAATAAACAAGCTGAACCCACTAAATATATTAAACAGAGTGGGAGTAAACGGAGTAAACACATCTAACTCAATGAGCAGACCTTACAGATTAATTTCAGGATAGAGAATTGCAAAAAAGAGTAAACAGTCTGCATACACTAAACACATTAAGCAGAGTAAGCAGAAGAACAAGAAAAAATGACCTATTTGTAGGAAAGATTTTTCTCGCTGGTTAATTTCAGATGACCTGTAAATACTGGAGAAATTCGTCACCATTCGTGGAAAGCTTCAGTGGATGGGTTGACAGTAAAGACAGCAGTAGCATGCATAACAGACAAAACTGTAAGTAAACAGAATAATCAGACTTAACAGGTTGAAGAGAGTAAACAGACAGAGAACTCTTAACACTCTCAAGAGAGTATTTAGATTAAAAAGAATGAAAAAAACGAGTAACAGACTGAACACACTTAACAAAGTAGGCAATTAATTTTTTCTCTTTGGCTTAATATCAGATGACATATAGCTACTCGACAAGTATGTCACCTGCGTGGAAATTGTCCGTGATCAACTTCAGTGGAACAGGCTGACAGGGAAGATGGCAGGAGCATACGTTACAGAGAAAATGGAGTAAACAGGTTGAACACTCTAAGTGCACTAAATAGTTTGCCTGGTAATGAAGTTAACACTCTTACTTGTGTATTAACTTTTATAAATTGATTCATGTTGCTCGATGAAGTCGCTGTTTGTTTGTCTTCGTCAGATTTAGTTGCTGTGTGAAAATCAGCCTGATCTGCATTCACTCCACTGTGGAGTTAGAGAGAGATAGCAACACAGCTTTACTACTTTGAGGTCTCTAGAAGCCATGATGGCACAGTCTGGTTGGTATGCTCTTCCTGATCAGGCTTTCTCCATCCCTAGACCATACACCTCGGGACACTGCACAGTGCACGCCCTACAGCATCTGTGATGAGAGCATCCCAAGACCTCCATCACCTGACCCAGAGCACTGATGAAGGTTAATGGATACAAGATTACAGCCAACTCAAGACTAGAGATCCTGGAAACACATCCAGACCAGATGGTCTCCTATACCCAAGGTCAGATTAGGACCACTTGTTCTATCACCCTCCCTTAGGCAGTACCTCCAACAATATTTAGCAAGTCCAGAAGCACAAAGATCGCGAGATCAATTGGTAACTAGCTGAACTCATTTAGAGCATCCAGCACTGGTTCCATGATCACTGCATCTGTGAAGCCATCAAGATCTCCAAGCACTGCAGAGTACCCCAAGACATCCATTTTGCCATCAGCACCTAGCCCCTCTTGGACTCTCTCCAGACAGTGTGAAGAGTCATCTCTACTCAAGGACAATTTCCCCACCCTGCCCAAGTTGCCCCTTTAGCTTAGAGCTTATGGGTCACCTTTATCCTTGACAACCTTGTCACCTGACCAGTATCGCTGCCCTAGCTGCGACCTTCAAGCCTCCATGCTGTAACACATCAGGTTCCAGCAATAGTCCTCTGATGCTACTATGGGCAGATATGCCGCCCAAAACATTCTCTGGTTCTCTCCAGAACCTCACATATTCACAAAGACATATTTATATGCAGTTACTGCAAACAATCTAATGTTGCTTCCTTCATTAAGTACTAGTAAGTCTTTGATATAAAATCCTGTTTGCATGGGCTACAAGCCTGGATTTTTCATTTGCTGTCAATAATTTGTTTGTACAGACATCATTTCCTATAAATCTGTTTGATTTGCCATATTTGACATCTGGTCGTGTCAAATTTCTGTATGCGATTGTTTTCATGAGCTATCGTCATCTAATGTATTGATGAGTGGGAAGGTGCTATTTATTGTGCATTGTAAAAAGTAAACTCAACTCGTTTTTTATCTGTGTTTGGAAACCTGATGAGACGACTTTGCAAGTGATAATTATGGAGATTACTCATTAGCACATCTTCAGGTTGTGTGCAACATTGTCAGCCACTGTGAGCCAGCAGCCCTCACTTGGGCAGGCCTGTGGGCCTCCCATTATGGAAAGGACCAGCATGGCACCAGTCATGAGGAAGTCACTACACAAATACAAGAACAACCAAGAGGAAGAGGTGGGCACTAGAGGGAAATTGAAGGGGAACCATAAAAAAAACTGGATAATGCATTCTTTAATTGAATTGTATGTTGTTTCTGAAAGCAGAGTCTGCATTTTTGAAGTTTCCAGCAAACAAGATGTAGGCCTACTTCTGACAAAATGCTGGCCATCCCTGGACAGTATGAAGTCAGCACCACAACAGCTATTTGGTGCAAAGCCATTTCTGACTTGGTCCATTACACCTTTTAGTGTTCAGTCATCTCTGATATGGCATTATGACTGTGACATATCTGTGATATTTGTCATTTACAAATAAATTTAGTCATATTCAAGAAACATTAATCTCAGTTTCCTTCAAAAAAGCTGTATAATTTGTATGTTTGCACTGTTCTGAAAAGCACTGTTTATTGCTCACAATAATTTTGCTAGTCTGCAGTCTTCAAGCATGTTACGTGTCGGCTTTTGTTTATAAAAGTACATCTCTAATAATGTAGGCAGAACAAAGCAATGGTTTACATGTATATTTGTTTTACTCGTGTGCTATCGTGTTGTAATTACACAACTTAACAGGAGTAGACTCCACTGTACTTTTGGACAGTTTCAATGAAGACCCAAAATTAATCCACGCATCCTTTAGCTGATCATAATTATGCCTTATAATTTTTCTGTCAAGTTTAATTAAGACCAGAGGATGTTTTGAGCTGGTACAGGCAGTGCACATTTTAATTTGCTCTTCATGCAACAAAAAATACCAAGAAAAACTGATTCCAAAAACAATGAACTGTATTACTGTAATCAACTGTAAAAGCAAAACGTGTACTACAAGTGGGTGCATTTTTTCCAGTGTGTTAGATTTGTGTTGGTTAGTACACTCCTTCATTACCAATCAAACAATGAAATAAAACTGTTCAGATATGCTGACAAAAATGTAAAGGACTTGTCCCCTGTATTAAATTGTGAACTGTCTTTATTGGAAACTTTCCCGTGATCATTGAATACACGAGGTTCCAGGAGGCTCTGTGCGAGCAAGCTGAAATCAAAAGAACTGGCAAATAATTATTTTATCATTTCTTTGTGTTATCAAGCACAAAATGTCATGGCAGTTTCCCAAGATTAGCTCACTATTTACGTAGAAGCGTTTTACAACTGGCGGGCTAAACCCCATCATTTAAGTCAGAACTTTAATCTTATTCCCGTGTAATATTTTTAACTAACTTATGCTGAGTATGATGATGTAATGTAGTGAACTTAATAAAAAAAATTAATGGTTAAGACCAATGCATATGTGACCAAGTACATCGTAATCAGGAATAAGTCGCTGAGGCCGGTTTACGTAATGGCCGAGTAAAGTGGGGATGTTGGTAAATGTTGAAAATAATCGATGTGGCCGTTTTTGTATATTTTGAAAGTGTGTCTATGAAAGGTTACCATCAACACACTTGTAATATGTACCATTTGAAAGCTTATGAACTTCTCTTTTTGACCATGTACATATCTCTAAAAGTCAATGTGCGACTTATTCCTGATTTCGATGTACCGAGTCACATAAGTTCACTTTTCCAGGGTTTCCGCGTTGAATGCAAGATTTAAGTGTAACCCCCTGCACCCTATAGTTAACAGCACAAGTCGATGTTTATTTTCTGCAGTTTGCGACACATATATACAGTTGGTGTAGAGTGTGGAGGAACGGTTTAAAAAAAAATCTACCATTTTTCAATCCAATTCATGGTTGCAAAATATAAGTAATTTTTTCAGTCCAATTCATGGTTGCAAAATGTAAGCACTCTGTTTGTGTCCCATGTGTGGGCAGCAGGGTTCGAATTCCAGAATATAATTGTTTCATCTCTCGACCCTTTCTTTCCTCTTCCTTTAGCGATTCACGTCACAGTTTGAGAAAAATAAGATGTGCTTTCGAAGCCGATTGTAGCGTGTAGTGGAAGCGCTTGGCCACTAATAGTGCGACATGCTCGAATACCAAGTCGTGGAATCTTGAATTCCATTTTTCTTGAAGAAAAACCCTGCAGATTAAACATGAAAAAATCTGTCTTTTATTTAGATATTTTTGTGGAAGGGCCGTGTTCGTAAGCTTTAGACGATGATTCTAAGGCAGGCAGATATGTTTTAATTACATTTGACTAATGAAACAACTGTTTTTTTTGGGGAGGGGAACTCGCTCTTCTTCAAGAGATGTTTGTGGTGTATTTTGGAAGCTTAAGCTGCTTGTTCGTAAGTTTGAGATGATGGGTTGAAATCCTGATACAGACACGTTTTCAGCTCTGTTGTTGTTGCTGTAATAATCACGACCTCTGTAGTTTATAAATTGCATTCTAAGGGCTGAGCTTGAAAGGTCACATTTCTATTAGAGATGTAGGCGTACGTGGTGTATTGTGAGATAAACGGGCTCAAGTGACACCAAATTCTAATTTATAAATTCAAATCTAAGGGTTAAGTGTATAAAAAAGAGAGGACCTCTCAGGGATGTATGTGGCTCAGTGTGGAAGTGCCGTGCTCGAAAGTGTTGGAAGCTGGTTCGAATCCCGGAGAGGCACCTTTTTTTCAATTTATTAATTCAAACCTAAGGTTTAAGTATACAAAAAATCAGTGCTCTTTCAGAGAAGCATGTGGCTCAGTGTGGAAGCACTGTGCTCGAAATTGTAGGAAGCTGGTTCGAATCCTAGAGGGTACTTTTTATATTCCAATGTACAGATTAAAATCCAAGAGTTAAATAAGTGAAAGTGGAAAAGTTGACTGGGGACCCAAATAGCGAAGTGGTTAAGACCACCGCCTGGGAACCAGAGGACCTAGGATCAAATCCGAGACACGGGTGGAGTGGTATGGTATGGTGGACATCAAGTCCCGTACCACTCCACCCTCTTTTTATGCCCCGGGGCCGATTTGGGGCCGATTTGGGGCCGATTTGGGGCCGATTTGGGGCCGATTTGGGGCCGATTTGGGGCCGATTTGGGGCCGATTTGGGGCCGATTTGGGGCCGATTTGGGGCCGATT
>NW_019091362.1:10438030-10462319 GCF_001949145.1 Acanthaster planci
CAGCATAGGAGGGTTACGGGGTTAATTTAGGGGCACATTTATGAGACAAACTGGTGCATTTTAGCTACCTGCGCCTGCTAATTTCGAGCCGAGGAATGTCTATGTGGTCAAGGATGAGCGGGAATGGGACCTTCACATACAACAGGTGAAGATAGTACATCAGGGCACAACAACACCAAACAGACGACTGACCTAATCACTCTCTTGGCAAGTAAATAGAGCTACCAGTCAAATTGGTCCTCAACTGTCCAGAGAAGCCTCAAGATATCAGTGAATATATGCCCTGCAAAAGAAGTAAAAAATGGAGGAGGCTCATGAAAAAAGCAAGAAATTATCTCCAAAAAAGCAGTAGAACCTCAGAGATTGAAAAGACTACAAGTACATGCAAGCATCGGGTTTGGAGTGCCTTTTACCAGGGACAGCTGTGATTCTGACCACAGAACAAAGAAATGTTGGGATGGCCAAGGTGAGAAGTGCCAGACTGCAAATGGTAACTGGAGTGATCAGTGATGTGAATGTCAGGGTCAAACAAGGACCATCCTGTATGGCCAAAGTGCTGCATGTTGGCCACCTTAAGCACTCCCAAAGCACCCTTAACAATTCCATGTGAAGGTCAAAGAGGTAAACTTCATAGCAACCTCCTGGCCCATGGGGTCATGTCCCCCTAAGGGTTGTAAGTTTACAGCGATATCCAAAAGGTGTTGCTGAGGCTAGACGTAACAGAACAATAGGTAAGCCACAGCAAAGTTGCTGCAGCTTCTTCCCATAGACTTATGTACTTCTCTAAGCCTTAGCCAGTTGATTTGCACATGGTCTCTGTTTGAACAAGTAGACACGTACAAACAAAACATGGTACTTAGCAACTGCATTCTGTTCTTTACACATTGCAATACCTGTTGGCTATTCGAGTTGAGTTTTCTTGAAGTGAGCTCTTTTGTAAAGCATTTCAGAAGTTAAGACATTAGAAAGTGCCATGGCCAAATGTAAGAGCAAAAATATGATTTCTAAACAGATGATGAACATTACTGAAAAGGGAGTTTTTATACTGTACCTGGTGTTTTCTCCACCCACTAGTCTTGATCCTCATCACTGTCAGAGTTGCTCATTCTGACGGTGAGCAACTCAAGTCTTTCCTGGAACTTGATTTTCTTTAAAGGCTTACTTTTTTATTCTGTTGGAAAAACAAAAAGGAGATAAAAGAAACATCACTCACTCAAAGTCTGAGTTCTGGCAGCTTGCTCTTGTACATGCATGTTCACGAACAGCTCGATTTATTGTTCATGGGTTGGCCGTATGTCCATACATGTATAGACCTATGTTCTTCGAAGGTTAATAGTTTGGACAACTGGGCTGAATTCTTTTGTATTTAAAAAGAAACAAATTTTCTGTGTTATGGAAAATTATAAATGTTCATTTTGTGAAACCTCCCATTGCTTTGGCTTTGTAAGCCATCTCACTATTTTTTGCAGCTGTTCAAAAATCGAAATCCTACAAGTTTTCTGTGTATGTTCCTGTAAAACACGGATGAGGTAGTGTGATCCTGCTCCGAGAGCAGCATTCTTGGGTTGTGTTCCCACTGTTCGAGTACGAGAACAAGCAACCTGTGTCAAGAACAGCCCATCCAAACTCGACCAAAGAGCTGACTCCAGCTTTGACAACAGAGCAGTGATTTTCATTACAAAAATAAGAAAGAAAAGGAGGGAATTTAACCCTCCATTTTCTTCACCTTGCCTTGTTTTTAGCTGAGTTTGGATTTTGTTGAATTTTTCCTTCTTCTCCAAAGCAAATAAAAAAAATAACCCACAGACAAATCCAGAAATCTGCGCATTGAATTACCAAATTTGTTGGACACTGTAAGTCACAATGCAGAGTTTTTGTATGGAACTCCTACAATTTTTCTGTTATCTAGAATCTTTCACACAGTCTCTGGACAAGGTACATACCTTCACCATTAGAGTCATCTTTGCCATTCCCTGTGAGGCCAAACTCGTACGAGCTGACAGAGTCAAGACAAAATAATGATAAAAGTTTTAAAGATACAAGGACAGTATAGAAAGACCATGTTTCCTAGGAACTTTCCCGAATCCTCAAAAATCCTCCCAAAATGGTATTTCCTCCACCACATTTAGTGTGGGTTGGGTCTACTAGAGAATACATGTACCTACCCAAACAGTCACTACATAAGCAAATTTCCCAGGTGCCTATTATTGTTTGCTGAAAGGATTTGATCATGCGTAAAGCACCCTGACCTCCCACAATGCAACGCAGCTTTGCCGCCATGATCGGCCTTCTTTTCAAAGCGACATCGAAGGGTCGGAGCCAAAGTGGGGAGGATGGGTGGGAGAGCACTGTTTGGGTAGGTATTCTCTAGTAGACCTGACCCACACTAAATGTGGGGGAGGAGTCTACTGTGCTCTACCTACCCAAATAGTCACTACATATGCAGAGTAGCACCGATCTAGGAGGAGGGTTGGCTACGACAAGAAATAATAGTCATGAGCACAAAAAATATGCACACATACTTAAAGTTAGTACCAAATTTATGCATTGGGAGGTAAATAAAGACCAAACTCAACAGACAGGAATCTTAAAGCTGACTGTCCCTTTGTTCGGTCAGGAGATAATTCCTTTGACCTCTGCACTGCTGACAGTAGGACCACCTTGCCATGTGCTGAGTCACTCTGCAAGACATCCCTTAGATAGCAGGAGGTGAATGTAGAGGGAGTTTTGCAGCGTGCAGCCTTACAGATGTCTGCAATGGAATCCCAGAGAAGTAAGACCAAGAAGTAGATACAGCTCTAACATCATGGGTTCTGATAAACTGCCGACTCTGGTTATCGGAGTGTGTTGGCCAGTCTAAATTAGCAATTTAATAGCTGAGACTATCCAGCAGGCTATGGTGTCTCTCGCTGCTGGTCAGAGTGGATTGGTAGAAGTAATTAGAAGTTGGGAAATTGCACCTCTCAGATTCTTGGTTTTAGATAGATGCCACTTCAGTGTACGAATCGGGCACCAGAGCTTGTCTGCGTATTCTCCTGTATGCGAAGCAATAGTCGGAACAAAAATGTCCGGTGGATCAAAGGAAGAAGGCTGGTTTTGGTTAGGAAGATAATAAATGGAATAAGGCGTACACCCTGTGGCTCCCAACGTAGGTGTCCCTCAGCAATTGAAAGGGCTTGCAGTTCGGAGCTCCTCCTGGAAGTGGCCACGGCTAAAAGAAAGGCTAACTTAACTCTGGCATGTAGTAGGGTGGCATTACCTAAAGTTTTGAAGGGGGCACCTGTGAGCATCCTTAGAACTTTGCTTAAATCCTATGACATGACTAAGCGTTTTACATGTGGGCGCTCAATAAACGTACCACACAGGAGATGATGAAGGGCAGTGGTATCGGATACAGTGAAGTCATCTATAAAACCAGAATGTATAGCGGCTAAGGCCGATCTAAAGTTGCAGATCATGGAAACTTGTAGGCCCAAATTGAAAAGGTACATAAAAACTCCGCAACAGTATTTAAAAGAGCCTCGGTTGGAGCCACAGCATGTTCGTCGCACCACGTAGTGAAATGTCGTATTCGGCTGTCATACACGTTGCGGGTTGAAGAGCGTCGTCCTTGTGCGGCCATGGACGCAGCGTCACAAGAAAGCCCCGCAGAGTGGAAGGATTGTTGGACAATGTCCAGCACGTTAAGTGAAGACTTTCTGGTGCTGGATGAAGAAGTCCTGACTTCAGCTGTCGGAGGATGTCTGGCCGTGCCGGAAGGATGAAAAGCCGGTGAACCAGAAGCCTGGTCAGCCTGGGGAACCAAAGCTGAAGCAGCCAGAAAAGGGTGATGGGTAGAATCCGTTCGCGTTCTATCTTGGATATGACCTGTGGAACGTGAGAGATGGGAGGAAAGGTGTACGCAAGTAGGCTGGTCCAATTGATCTGTAGGGCATCTGCGGCCTACACTCGCGGGTGAGGCGTTCTGGTGCAAAACACCTGGAGTTGGGCATTGTCTGCTGATGAAAAGAGATCAACGTTGGGTCTCTCTATCGCCAAGAACAGGGATTTGACTATGTCTGCATGAAGGGTCCATTCCGTTGGGTGAATTGTGCCGTGAGACAGAGCGTCTGCTATGGAATTGTCCGGCCCTGCAATGTGGATCGCTTGCATGTTGATTGAGTGATCCATTGCCCAGCAGAAGATTTCCCATGTCAGGACGCACAGTTGGGGAGAGCATGCACCGCCTTGATGATTGATGTACGCTACCACTGTGGAGTTGTCTGAGGGGATCAGGCAATCTTACTTTTATGTGCGTGAGGAAATGATGTAGGGTATTGAAGACAGCCTGAAATTCCAATACACTGATGTGGTTTGTTCGGAACTCGGTGCTCCAGGTCCCGGATACTTGATGCAGAGGAAGGGATGCCCCCCCCTTCCGAAAGATGACGTATCGGTTTAAATGACTATGTCTGGTTTGGTTCGCCGAAAGGGGAGTCCGGCGAGTAAGTGGTCCTTTTTAGCCACCATAGTAGATGTTGACGGACATCGTCTGAGACATGAGCTGGCAAATCGATGGGTTTTACCTTGTGCCGGTAGTAGGAGAGCAGATGGATCTGAAGCGGTCTCATTTGGAGTCTGCACCATGGTATTAGGTCCACCACACTGGCCATTAAGCCGAGAAGACGAAGCCAAGCAAGGGCGGTTGGTGACTGCGACGAACGGAAAAGAGAAACACAGTCTTGAGGATGGATTACTTGGTCGATCGTTGGCTTAATTATACCCCAGCGGAGATCGAGTATCACCCCTAGATACGTTGGAAGCTGGGATGGCATCAGGTTCGATTTTTTGTGGTTGATAAGAAAATCAAGAAGGGAAGTGAGGTTGCAGGTGAAACGGGTTGCGGCTAGGGCTTCGTCTCAAGATCGGCCCACGATCAACCAGTCGTCTAAGTACTGGAAAATTAAAACGTCTAGTTGGCGTAGATAAGCTGCAACGGTCTTGGCAATTCACGTGAAGACCCTGGGTGAAGTTCTGTGGCCCCATGCATGATCCTGATACGCCACATTTTCAAACTTTTTGAGTTAGATAGTTAGGGTAATATCATATCTTTATTTGCTAAAAATCTCAACAGCTAGGGTGGCCTATTTTTGAAATATAGAGGGCAGTATTATTCTGACCAAACAAGAATTCCAAGAAGCAAAACCTTAAACTAGATTTTTTTTTTCAGTTTCATGTCTGTGTGGCATATCAGGTTCATGCATGGGGCCACAGAGTTGATAGGCCGAATGGCAGGGCCCAGAATTCGTAAGCTCTCCCTTTGTACATGAATCGGAGGAACTTGCGGTCCTGTTCGTAAATGGGTACATGGAGATACTCATCGCGAAGATCGATTGACGGGGCCCAGGACGGAACTGGTAGGGATTGTACCACTGTCAAGATAGTTTCCATACGAAACTTCTTTGGACGTATGAATTTGTTCAATGACTTCTGGTTGATAATAGGACGCAAATGGTC
The DNA here is from genome assembly GCF_001949145.1 of Acanthaster planci. The sequence goes on from NW_019091362.1 coordinate 10,443,527, forward strand.
AGTTCCCTTCTTGGTGTGAGGAAGAATGTTGAAAAAACCCCACTCCCATCCTGTGTTGTAGTTGTAGTACTCGTACTCGGTACTCATACTCGAGTACTACTCAAGTACTGTTTTCAGAGAACTCGTACTCATACTTGTACTCTGACATCCAAGCACTCGCACTCGAACTACAGTTCTTGTACTCGGGCTACAAAATACTCGGAACTCGACATCCAAAAATTGTACTCGAGCATCAAAGTACTCGTACTCGATTAACAGCACTTGATAAAAAAAATCCTTAAGTTAACTTACCACACACGGCCATTAAAATAAGGTACAAAAATATCGACTCCAATGACCTGATATTCGATACGGTTCTGACAAAGAGAAGGCTGAACGGGGGACCACTAACGCATACCACCCATTTGACGTCTGTGCGCGTACTTAACCAATCACGTACGCAAATTATATTGTGGTACTCCAGAATAGTCCCGCGATTTACTTGGGCAATGGTAGTCTAGTTCCTGGACCCGAAAATTCTAACAACGAACCCAGCATAACTGAATAATTGAGTCTGGAAAATAGACTTTGCCGCGCCGTGCATGTTGTGTCAACTGCTGCAACGCACGTGTAGTGACCGTGACATTGCTAGCCAGATCACTTGTTCTTGTAGCCATGCCATCTGCATTCGGTGTTTCTTTTACACAGTGGCAGGTCTTAGAGTCTTTAAATTAAGATACAACTACTTTTGAATTAGAAGAACTTGTACTCGTAATTAGAAGTACTTGTACTTGTACTCGGAAGTGCAAGTACTTGTACTCGGAAACCAGTACTTGTACTCGGCTGGCAAAGTACTCACCCTGTCTTTGTACTCGGCAGTCAAATTACTCGGCAGTACTTGGTACTCGGAAAAAAGTACTAGACTACAACACTGCTCCCATCTGGTCAGGTTGAACATGAAGAATAGCCTGTTTTTGAAGAAGGGAATTTATCTCCGACTCCAGCGCCACGTGTTGGTCCTTGTTGTGGGGAACAGGAGTCAGTCGTAGTGTTGCCTCGGACGGCGGGGAGCTTGTAAATTTGAGAGAATATCCGTGGACAAGAGTTGAGAAGACCCAGGTGATGTTTTTCCAGAGCCCTGTGAACTGTTCAAGGCAGCCGTCGACGGGTTCGGAAATGGTGGTGACTGAAGGCAAAACGGAACAGTCACCTGCGATGTCCCCAGAAAGAACAGGGGGCACGATGAATTCCCACGGCGCTGGAAGGTTTGATTCACCTTGGGAGTGACACGGGATGAAGCTCGGCATTGGCTCGATTGTTAAAAAGGCCGATGAAAAGGGCGACGCATCAAAAAAGTCTGGTTTGAAGTGGGCCTGACTTGGCTGGTACTACGTTGCTGAGGTCACTGCGGAGTCAAAGACGGTGACACACGGAGGGATATTTTCTTGGCCGTATCAATCTGCTTAGTCTCCATGTCCACCATGTCAACAAACTTGCCGGTGAAAAGGCCTTCTCCGAACAGCGGCAGTTGCTGAAGGCGAGATCTAACTCCCTTGTAGAGAATATGCATCACATCGAGGGCACTGGATCTTCTCGTTGAAGTTACCAGACAGGATATTCGAACGACCTGTTCGAATACGTTATTCAGTCCTTCGTCAAGGCCACGGAGTGCTAGGGCTGCAAAATCTGGGGAGACTGGGGAATTTTTCCTCGCAAGCACGGGCGATGTACTCCGATAAAAGGAGAAGAAAGGCCGGGCAGCGGAGCCCAAAGAGGGAAGATTTGTCTAGCTTTGTGAGCGTGGGTTCTAGCAGGGACTTGTCTTTATTCCAGTTTGTCGCCTTAGCAGACGTTTTTCCCAAATCAGTGGAGATTTTGTCTTTGACCACCTCGGGGAGGTCTGGGACCGACAAGAAATTCTGGAAATCTTCCAGCGAGAAAAAATAAAACGCTGTCCCTCAGTTGGAGAGAGCAGGCCATTGATTAGACTTATCAAGGGACTTAAAGATTTCCACACATGAGCGATCAAGTGGAAGTTTAGGAAAAATAGGTCACGTAGACTCCATTCAAGCCGTATGGCATTTGAACGAGCTGTGGCTAGTGTCCTCTTCAGGCGGAGTGGCTGATGGCAGGCTGAGCTCTTGAATCATATCCTGCTGGAGGAGCCGGAGGCGGCCCTTAGACGGAGTGAGGGCGCTGACGGAATCAACTTCGTCCTTGTCAGAGGAAAATGCTGGTCGCATGGTCAAAGACACAGCCGTGCCCATGGGGGGCGGCCCGCTCCGACGGCCCGGAAATGCCCTGCTGTTGTGACTCCGGTGTGGAACTCCATCCCGTGTCATAATGGCTTTCAGCCGAAGGAGGTGGAAGGGTCTGGGCTGCCAGGAACGGGTCCGGGGTGGTGGAGGGGGAGGATGGAAGTCAGGGCTTCATTAATGGATAGAAAGGCCGACATCCACTGCTTGGACTTAGGCCCCTGATGATTGGAGCGGTGCCTCTTCTTGGATTTTGAAGAACTTGATGAAGAAGGGGAGCATTTACGTTTCCCAGAAGTGGGTGACCCGATGGCAGTGGTGGCAGTCGGGGCCATGGGCGGCAGAACACCAGGGGAGTGTTCCCGCTCGGGGTCGGCGGGAACTGCAGAGTTTTGGGGGAACCTCTCGAGGGACTAGGAGAGGTAAGGTCCGATGACCAGGTGATGCCGAGTTGAAAGCCCGAGCCTCGAATGGGCTGCGGTGATTTGAAGCCCTGGTGGCGTAAAAGCCTAAAAGGCTGCAGGTCATTGTGGCTCAGTGGTGCACCAGGCGGGGTGGGCCCCGGCCCTTGTGAGGAGCCCGACCCGGAGGCTTCGATACCTGGGCGAGCAGGAGTACGCCCGGAGACTGCTGGAGAAGTAGTCTTCTTGGCTGACGTTGACCGGCGGGTGGTGTTCTTCAGAGTTGCCGGGGGAACGCTGGCTCGAACCCCGCGTGGGTTTCCCTTGGGCCCTGGCAGTCAAAGGGCGTGGCGTACAATAACGGTAGGGCGGGCCCGGGAGACGTCTGTTGGGGTACTCTCTCGGGAGTCCTGGCTGGCTTGCTAGGCCAGCGATCGACCAAGGAGACAGGGTCCTTGCCAGATCCTGGCGGTGTCCCTGCTCGGGTCTTCCACAGTCAACCTAGGAGCTTCCCCATCAGCTCCATGGGGCCGAACGAACCAGGGGGCCTGGCCAGATCCTGGCTGGAACCCCCTGGCCAACGGCAAGGCCTTTTCCTCATCTCAGTAGCCAAAGAAGACAGGGGAGTATGACAAATCCTGACAGCAACCCCCTGAAATCAACCGAATAAGGCCTATAATTAAATGGTAAGGCAGACACGGGCGTAGCTGAGTCGAACCTCGTAGTACCGACAATAAACACCTGCAGGATGCACATAAGAAAACACAAAAAATATACACGAGAGAATACTCTAGCCAACAAACAGGTAAAATTCAAGGTAATATTTAATTCACAAAGGTGATCAAATTTACAGAAAACCGTGTAGCAAAAAACGGAAGTTCAAAAAATTAAGATTCCTTGAAAGGCACGTCTGTTACGTTATGGCGCTGAGAAAAGAAGGACGATTGTGGTGGCAAAGCCGCGTTGCATTGTGGGAGGTCAGGGTGCACTATGCAAGATCAAATCCTTTCAGTGAACAATAATAGGTGCCTGGGAAATTTGCATATATGTAGTGATTGTTTGGGTAGGTAGAGCACAGTAGACCTCTAAAATTTCAGAAATTTCAAGAATGAAATCTAAGTGGCTGGGCTTGCCTCTACCTTCCCAAGTCCTACGAAATCCTCCATGAATCCCCAGGTGGATTTTGTAGGATCTGGCAAGGTTGGCATTAAGAAAGATAAAAGAGCAAACTAAATTACAGGAGAAAATATGTAACCTTACAGGGATAAAGTTGAGTCTGTCAATCCAATTAGTCACTTTATGCTGGGAAGGAACTTACTCAGGTTCTACTCTGTCAGGTGATGCTGCCCACACATCAGGCACTCTTTACTTTGAGATCTTTTCTTGCTCTGACCTCCTCCTATGAGAAGCACAATGTATCACTTAAGCTTTTTATGTTGTCACTATAACATTCTTCCATAAACATGGTTTCAAGTTCCTACATGTATAAAGATCACAATCAAGACTAGGTGACAAGCCCCCACCCCCAAAAAATTGTTCCTTATTAAATTTGTCCCCTTTTCAAGGAAATAATGTTTGCTTTTCTAACTTTTGAGGCATATTCTGAGTTTCTAAATATAAAAAAAAAAGTTTGGAATTTCCCAAGCTTTCAGTCTGCAAAACCTCTTCTTAATGTGAAGTTGCCAGATTGTCTTTTTTTGTGGAGCCATGTGGAGCCATATTAGGAATACACGTATATCGACACAAGATGGGCCTTTACAACAAACCACATATACATGTATTTGTAGAGATGTTTAGTGAATTCTCTGCAGGTATAAAAGTGAAGAAAATGAAAACCACCCAAACTGTGATTGTAAAATGCTGAAAGGGATGATTTAAACTTAGTAATTCAGAAAAGTTATTGATTGTGAATAGAAAAAATAGTTCCCTGACATACATGTACATCTAGAAGAATCGTTTTAGTGGGTCCAGTGCCTCTTGTCTCCAGTCAGTTGATGATCTCCAGTTTGAGTTGTTCTCCAAGGTCATTCTATCAGATGTCATCTTGGTGTTTACTGTCACAGTCTCTGTCACCTGTGTGGCCTTGACCACACCTCCGGTCCTCTGACTTCTCCCATTGTTCACGTGAGTGGATGTGAAACTGGGACTTTCTGGGCCGCAAACACTCCTCGGGGAGATCTCTGTCTTGTGAATGATCTCTGCGGTAGTTGCAATGGTGGTGATGCAAGGGGCTGACATCTCTACCTTTCAACGTAGCCCATGAAGTGTGAAGTGTCATCCAGAAATCTGGGCTCATATACATGTTAAGCTAGTGCCTGTTTGCCGAGAAATATATGTACATGTACTGATAAAGCGAGGACGGGAGAGAGGCAAGACAGACACACGTCAAGTCAATGTCAAGCGATCGTGAATGGTGTCCCTATATTTACATCAAGACAGGATGAGGTTATGAAAGTGGCTAAGAAAGTGGCCTGTCCTTTTGTCTCCGTTCCCAGACCAAATATAAACAGTACATAAAATGAGAAAAATCATCTTGCTGGAGAGAATACAGAAATGAAATGCACTGATTTGCACTGAACTTGTGATACGCTGGTTCTACGTACAAGAATTATAAAAATGACCTTGAATAAAGAGGGTACAGGCTTACGGTATGTAACAAATGGCAAGGACTACAGTACATCGTCTACACGTACAGTGTGTTCAGTTCTGCATCTCCTTCAATTCTACTGTTGGATTTATAACAGCCAAAAATAAACACAGACAATTTTTCAAAAGCTTGAAATAAGTACATGTACATGTGTGATTGCCCTCAATTATGCAGTGGAATGGTAACCTACATGTACCATTACTCACCTGATCTTACATCCTGCAATTAGTTTCTTCTTGGCATTTAAAGAACATTTGTTTTCAAGTCATGCACATGATGGTGCCGAGTTACAAGCCCGTATTCTGAAGACAGTCAACACCTTGTGCAACAATCCAGTAGTGATGAGACAAGCTGTCCAAGAAGAAATGTAAAATTTGTGCATTATCAGTTCACCATGTTCACTGCTGATGAGTACCTCTCCCTCGAAATCCCCCCCCCTGGAAAAAGGCATCCATTTAATCAGAAATATCAGGCAGCAAGAAATACCACTTAGTTGTGAATTACTTTCAATAAAAATGACTTTCGAATCTGAACTTTTTCCCAACAGAAATTAATGCGCGTGAAATCACGCAGTCATGATCTGGGTCAGGAAGCATGTTGATTGGCCAGTATTTCTGAGAATTACTGAACGCTGTTGTTAACAATCATGCCAATATGATCCTTTGATACAAATGGGCAGCCCAAGTGGATGTCCCAAGACTTTGCAATGTTCAGGAATCATAGATATTCATTACCTAGTGTACACCAAAGCATGGCAAAATCCAGAAAAATCCTGACAGGCCTACTTTCTCATCAAGAATCAGGTAACCAATGGATTTTTTTGGGGGGGGATTTTTAACCAATGGATGAAAATTTTTTGCAGGAGCTACATGTATTTAGACATGCAGACGATAGCCGGTTATTTAACATGTCTAGAACCTGAAAACAAATGGTCATGCAGCGAGCTTGTGGAACCCTCACAAGACCTGTCTATGGGGACTTGTAGGGCCACAATAGTATGTTTGATAATTTTGCAAAGAATGATTTCTACTGGAAACCACCCCCAATTTCCCTGCTACATTTGCCTTTTTGGGGATGTGTTCCTGATGGCTGATAATAAACATTTCCAAGTGAGTGGATGAACCTCCAGGCTTCTTCTGGCTTTCCTTCCCAGCTTTACAGCCCAGCATACAGTGCGTGCCCACCATATCAATCCAAAGGCACACACAGGATGGCAGCGCAGTGAAAACAACCTACATGTACCACCCCTCCCCCCCGCTTCTGAAAATGGTTGAGCCATAATACAGTGTGATGCATTCATGTACGAACATGACCAAGGGTGCAGTGTGTTTGGAGGAGAATGAGAGAATGGCGAGCAAAAGGCTCAATTCAAAAAATGGTCAGTTTTGATTGAGAAAGTTGAATTTTGATTGAAGTACACGGTAGAGGCAGTATCACAACCAGAAAAAGGTCAACTTATAATGATGTTTACGTTCATGTACGTCAACATTTGGCTCCCAAGGTCATATGGCGTCACTGTGAAACATGAAGTACATTGTACCCGGTACATGTACCCAGCATCTGCCCACAACGTGCACGTACGCTTTGACACGTATACGTGTGTAACAGTCTTCGTTTGATTCTTGAAACTAAATGTGTTTGATCATGGAATATACAGTACAACTGAAGTGCAAAAAAAAAAAAAAAAATCTGTACAAATAATTCGTATGTTTTCATTTCTAAGAAAAACTATATTCTTTGTCAGCTAGAACTAGGCTCGAAGTTTCATTATAATCCAAGCATACATGTACATGTAATGCAGAGTGGTTTTTGTCCGTTTTTGCATATGTTCTGCAGTGCTCATCCCCAGTCTTCTTCTTTTAATTTCCCTGCAACTCAGCATGTACATGTATATAGTGAAAGCTTCATCCACCGCAAATTATATTCCTTTTAGAAAACTGTACACAAACAAAAACATTATTGGAAAAGGCTATTTTTCTCATGGGATGACAGAATTTTTTTGCTCTGGGGTTTGTGGGGGGACCATATACCGGTATGTGTTTGTTGCCATTTGTTTAGCCATTCAGTCTCGGTGTTTTGTCTTTAACTGTCCTTTACCAAAACAAAGATTCTTACAGGATCCTTCCAGATCCTGTGATGTACTTTTAGGGGACTTCCCAACCTTCAGACATAGGCCCATTAAAATATGAAAAAAAAAGTTTAAATACATGTAGCAATGGCGGGGGGGGAGGAAGGGAGGGAAGGAGGCTTCTTTTGAGACAAAGCAGTTCACAGACGATTTTTCAGAATTTGTGTAGGCCTACACCACATGTACGCCATGTCCATTTAGATGGAGAAGTGGTAAGTACTATGTACATGTACATCAGCAGACTGCTTTATGAGTTTTAACATGTTCAAGGAAAATCAATTTTTGTGAGTTTGGGTCTCTTCCCAAGGGGCACTTACATCATAGAAGACTCAACCGCAGTTTGAGAATGCAGCTGTGGGAGTTTGCCACATGAGCTTATAAATTCTTTCATCGCACGATGTTCAGACATGTCAGAGAGGCCTGGTTTAAGTATAACAACACTTTTTGTAACGCCATGCGGATTATCAATGAAATGGTGATTCGGCAAAAATATTTGAGCTTTGCGTTGCATTCCTCACGATAAGCACACACAATGGAACTACCGTAAATGAAATACATGTAGTTTGATGTGTTGCTTGCCATGAATGCATCTGGATAAAAACCTGAAGAATTGTGTATAATGTAGTTGTCTTGATTGTTTTTTATTCTGTATCGGATGGACAATGCACTCATTTAAAACAGGAAACAATGTGCTAACCCATTTCTTCTCTTAAATGTACATGTAAATCTCTGGAAATAGCTTTAGCTACATGTATGTGTATTGGCCTACCCGCCCCACATAAATGAAAAAAAAAATGTGGAGACTACATGTACATGTAGACCACGAACAGCAATGTTATGATATTCATTCACAGCATGTACTTGTACGTAAACGTGTACCATTAAGTTACAGCGACCTTTTTTGAAGGGGGGGGTGTACAAAACCACAAATGCTAACACAAGCCTATTTCTGGAAGATAATGTACATGTAACTTTGCTCAGAAATTAACGTACATGTAATGTAATGTTGTCGAGTCATTCTTATTTGGGAAGATATTAGGATTCAAAGTTTGTGACAATCCTGCAGTTTGGATTTCAGGCATTTTAGATATGCCTTGAAGTTGGGCTGTGGTTGCAACAGATAAGAGGCAGATTGTAAAAGCGAGCCACTACAGCCCTATAATTTGAGGGGCTACACTAACAGGACTAAGTACACAGCTTAGTCAAGTTAGTGATCCCCATAGTCAATAATAAACATTAGCACACAAACACATAGCATAAGTAAGAATATAGGAATAACATAATTAAAAATCTACCCTGCAGCTGCCTTGTAGTACTGCTGTACGTAGCATTTTCCTCGCTCAAAAAGTTCATGAAGTTGTAACTTGTTCACTTGTAAGTTGTACTCGCACGCACGCGCAGTATACCACTCGCCCAGACCACAAGCGCCCTCTTTTGAGTTAGATTAGTCTTTTCGTCAAGACGTTGTTGTAGATGCTCTCAAAAACCTGTCGCCGAGAGAGGGCGCTCCTGTGCTTGTGCAGTTAGTATACACATCAATCGTTACACGTTGTTACAATGAGCGATGATTCACGTACATGTATTGTTCAATCAACTGGGTGGAGTCACCTAGATCGGTCATTTTTAATTAATTGATTTAATTTTGATTGATTTAGATTTTGAAAATATTACCTGTCTGAGGTAAGTGTGGCGTTGCATAATAGAAAAGATAAGGGCTTTTCATTTTTTCTTAGGCCTAGCAGTAGTATACGGTGAGACCTTTTTGCTGTCATGGCTGGAGGCACTTATGGCAGTAGGCCTAGTATAGGATACACAGGGAGGCCCAGTGCCAAAGCCGTGACTGCCAGACTAAGCCTTTTCTTGTTGTTAAAATACATCGAGGCTATCAATAATTTTCCTAGTGGCCCCTGAGTGTAATAATTTATACTAACGCTCCACTCAGTAGAGTGAAATCAAATTAATGTTTGACATGGCTAGTGAGAGAGCGAGAGTTTCATCAGACCATCGCTTGACCGTGACACCCTGTGAACAAACCAATAAAAGACTGGTCTGACATACCTGAAATTTGTCAAATTATTTTTTAAATAAATTTGATTTCCACTGTAAGGGAAAATTGGTAATGTCTGTACATCACTATACATACATGTAACTCTTACCCTTCATGCCCGTGGCAGAGCTGCTGAGTCTGTAGACATTTTCTTGTTTATGTGGCCTAGTGTGGCTTGGTTTGACTTTTCACCTCTAACCCCTTGCTAGAGCTGAATTTTACCTCAGATTTTACAATAACTGACAAGTTATCGAGGTCTCAGCATTCCCATGTATAAATCGTGAGGTTATGTACCTGCTACAAAGTTCTAATGGAATTCTATTCTGGCCTGATTTTCAGTTTTTTTTTCTGACGTGCATAAGCCAGAACGAAATCTTTTAAAATAGTATTTCTCTTACAATATTTTATTTTGAATTTTGGTCTAATTTTTATGACAGAAATTTTTCCAAAAGGTTCAACAATACCATGTATTGTGACGACAGTACCAGTATGTAACAGAATGAATTTGAAGTTTTTCAACAAAGATTTGGCAACACTGTATGAGGAAAGTTGAGGAAAATGTTGAGTGCGCCCTGTTAGGGGACTACTCTTTATGCCTTGTCAAATTGTAAAAATAATTAAGAATCAAGAAAAGGAAGTTCAAAGAAAAGCATATGCAGTGAAACTTGTAGTTGACAATCAGTAATATCTTTCCATAATTATCTATGGAAAATTTGAATTGAGACATTTTAATCAGTTTTGAAAAAATTGAACATGGGGTATCAGGAGAAGGCATCACCATAAGTGTTACACTGTTACTTATTTTGCTTTACACTTTGCAGGTTCTGGCCTCATGCTACAGTATAGGAACCAGTCAACCATCTGTTGCTTCCAACTGCACATGTACATATACACTGCGTGTTCTCGCGTCAGCTTCAGAAGATGTAGCTACCACAGTTACCTGGATTTACCCGAATGTCACCAATCTCTAAAGCAGACATCAAAGCCTTCCAGAATGTCATCTGTCATGAGATGATTAACTATGAACTCAGCCAACCAGCGAGGACAAACTAAGAATAATCAGGGGATGAGTAGATCCCAAAATAAACAGTGCCGTTCCTTCTGCAATACTTGATTGAGTTTTCTTTAAGAAAAACAAAAATTGTCAACAAGTCAAGCCATCCAGCATTATGCATCACTCATCTGGCTCCAGATACAGGCAGCGGTCGGCTGAGGAACGGATCCGTCGGAACGTTACCAACCCGGCCTACGTGACGGAGATCAGCCAGTCCGACTACAGGGTGTCGCCGGCCGAGGCACTGACCAAAATGAAGATGTTGGAGCACTGCAATGCGGCCGTCATCAATCCAGTATTCCTGCCGCAGACTGATCTTCCCGTTGACGATCCAGTGAGCCTGGTTATAATTAAGGAGAATGTTACATCTCAATCATATATGTAGTTGGGCCGATCCCAACTGTAAGGGGGCTATTCCCAACTACCCAGTCCAGGGGCGTTGTGTACCTCTACCAGCAAGGAGGAGCCGGGCTGGTTGGAAGTGTGTCAACTGGTCTCGTCCAATGCACAAGCGAAACCGCACATTCAAACATAAATTGGTCATGCGTGCTTAACACTTCCCGTGCCAAATGCGCATAAACCTGTGTGCACATGTTGTGAGGTCCCACCAAGGGACTGTCATTGCTATGTAAAACATGTCCTCTTGGTAGCTCGGAGCAGATACAGGGCCAACCATTGTTCTAAAGTTTGGCTAGCCAATTTGGTCCAGCTATGGTATAATGTGCTGGTGTTTGCCATGGTGCAACACATCACACACAGATTCTGTATCTTGATTGGCTATTTAAGCTACATGTACCTTGCTGTAAATAGCCAAAACATGTATATCATTAGCAACCAAAGTACACGTTAATGTTCTATAGAGTACCGAAGTGTGATGTCATTTTCAACCGTGAAGTGTAGTGCAAATGAAAGGGGGTTCTTGTGCTTATGCCTTTTACACTCATAATTGTGTGCATGACGTATTCACTTAGGTACTCTATACCTGTAGCAACCGAAGACCTATGTGCATACTAGCCAGTATTGGGTACGAATGCATGAGCCTTTTTGAAGCATGGCAGACACAATAGGAGGGGGCTGTTTGAAGTTGAACAATTTGAAGTTAACACAAATGATATTTCCCAAACCAAATAGTGCCCTCAAACATACTAATAAGGGTGTATCTGTTATGTCTCACACATACATGTACATGTATGTATTCCCAAGTTGCTAACATGGCTAATGGCTAGAGAACTGGGGTCACACATTTCGTGAAGAGGTAGAGTAGACACTTTTGAACAGTGAATTTTCCAATAAATTTTGTATTCAATTAGGACAACAATTTCATTAATCTCTTTTTAGGTAGATTTTCCAAATAGAATTGTGTAGGAGGTGTTAGGAGACAAATACTGACGGCTTCATTTCGTGGTGGAGTGAAACTAGCCTTCCTAGGTGATCTATGGAGCATAACATTTTCTCTCGGCCTTGCTTTGGGAAAAATCACCTCAGGAGGCCAATTTTACTACACCAACTGTCAATAGCTCTATATTATACAACACCTAAACAACTCCCCATTGTCAAACATGATGTGTCATTGACATGTACCCCATAAGATAATACTATTTAAGGAATATACTAAACCAAAAGTATATTTCTTTCAGCAGACAAGTTTGATATTTCCAGTCTTTTGAGGAGAGTGCATACATTTGATTTAGTTCTAAAATGTCCTTTTGTTTGTTTGAACTCTGCAGAAAATCAATGATTTTATATGTGCGGATAAGGTTGTGATCAACCCGTTCTTTGGAATGGGTGTGCCAGACTACAGTAAGCTAAGAGCACCACACAACGAGGCTGCACGAACCACAATCCATGCCCCACCTGAGAAGTAAGCTTTATTCAGTTGAAGTCTCCTTGAAAAGCAGAAACAGTAGGAAGCTTCTAGTTTTTTGTTCTTCTATATCTTTGATCCCATTATAATGCCTTGTTAAAATAGGGTCGTTGTGTAGTGCATGTATATCTTTGGTCATAACCACACAGTATGATTTGTTCTATATGTACATGTACATGTCGAGCTAACGTGAAAAGGCTGGGATTCTTAAAAAGTTTGAAGTTGTCAATTACTTTTGCACCCTGTAATTGGAAAATGGTCTAACTCCTCACGGATGTGGCTTTGGAAAGAAGTACATCTGTCCAAGTGTGTGTGTCATAGTTGTGTTTCAGTGTTGAGAGATTGGCTTATCATTTAGTTCTAATGGTTACCTCGTTCCGTTTTTTATTGTGTGTTACATTCAGTTGGGTGGATCAGTTTCCACTGCACAGTGCTGCTTACGAGGGGGATGCTGAAACGATCAAGCAACTCGTCAGCGTTGGTTACCATGCCGACCAGCCAGACATGCACTCGTGGGTGCCGCTTCATTACGCCTGCTGGTAAGACTGTTGAAAATTGCCATTGGTTAGAGAAATCACAAAGTGGCAGTGAATGTTACTAAAGATGGGTTTTTCCAACTTTGGTGTGGGGGAAATTGCTGGCCATATAATCAGTGTTTGTGTTTTGTACAAAGGTTTTTCCCCCGCAAAGTTAGATTTCAGTGTGATGTTTTTAAAAAAGATAAAGAAAAGAATTTATATCTGGAAGTGTGTTTTCCTGATTACTAAAGCTACATTGTTCTTACTTGAAATTTGTCACATAGGAATGGACATGCAGAAGCCGTGATGGCGCTACTGCAGAATGGACGATGCTCACCTAATGCAGAGTAAGTTAATGTTTCCAGATGTTACAGGAATGCAGGGGCCAATTTCATAGAGCTGCTTAAGCACAAAATTTGCTTAAGCGGGAAAAAACTTTGCTTAATAAACAAAGGTTACCAGCTCAAACTCTATCTGATTGTCATGCTAATCTAAAAAACAGCAAAATACAATCCCAAAACAATATACCTCACATGGAGTTTTGGCTGGTTAACTGATTTATCAAGCAAGGTTTTTCGCGGTTAAGCAAATTTTATGCTTAAGCAGCTCTATGAAATTGGCCCCTGCAGGTTTTGTGCATTTCAGCATTAACTGCGTATTGTATAAATAGTAAATTTTTTCACAATTATTCCTCCAGAACCATGAATTGAGCTGATACAGGCACAGCTTGGAAACTTAGTAACCAGGGGACCTTGGGTTCAAATCTCACCTAAGCTAGCATATGAATTTTTGCTCTGAAGCTTTTGGCCTCTGTAAAGACCATGTTACATGAACACAAATGTTGTTGAAAGCTTATAGCTGATATTGATTAATTGCATTGTTTTTAAAGCACGTTGGTTCAAAGTGTAAGCTTCCGCTGATCTCATAGCGTTCAATTCTGAGCTTTTCTGATTTTCAGTTTTGGAACATTTTTGATTGCAGGAATGAGAATGGATCTACTCCTCTCCATTTTGCAGCCTTCCGTGGCCATACGGCTGTTGTACAGTTACTTCTATCACACCCTGATATAGACAAGGTAGGCCCAGCAACTCTGATGGATGGACAAAGTTATATTCAGAGTTTGTCATGGCTCTTTCCAGGAAAACTGGAGTTGAGTTCACAGTCATCTTCATGCTTAATTGGATGAAAAATTGTACATGTTTTTTGCTATTACTGCTCAAATTACTGTAATTTTGAAATACACTAGTGTTAGTCTTCGTGAGCTGCCTTCATTCACTGTGGCACTGAAAACACAACACAGTGTTTGCTATTTCAGTGCTTTATGCACAATTTCTTGTGACCAAATCGTCAAGAAGCCGAGTTTCAGTTTGAGCATGTTTGGCCTTTTTATTTTGGATAAATAAACAGTATGTAGTTTGACCTGGCTCTGAAAAGTAGAAGAGACACATAGTGTAAGGGGAATTTTCAGGGTACTACTTACATGTTGGAAAATTATGCTAACTTTTGCAGACAGATTGTGCTCACTTCAAGCATATCTAATAAACTTAAGTGTTTTTAAAACCTAGGAGCAACAGAAAGTTTGCGTTCTGAATTTGGTTGATCACGGTGGCACGTGAAAGGCCCACTATAGGCTAGAGGGCTATTTTTCAAAACAGAAACAAAAATGATGAAAATGTGATTAAAATGAAAGGCACCTTGACATTAACCTTGTGGTTTGCATATTGGCGGGTTGAATTTAGACGGTGGTTGACAAGGAAGACCGCACTCCTCTGAAGCTGTGCGAGGAATCGCGGCAGAACGAGTGGGAGATGGTGTCAGCTCTTATCAAGGAAGCCACGCTGAAGCCGGTAGGAAACATCTCTGAAACAGGAAGAAAAACAAAGGACTGCATGAAACCCCTTGCTTTCTGTTAACGGATGCTCCCTGGTACCACATTACACAGCAGCTGCCGTCAACTTTGCTGTTGGTTGAAATAATCAGTCACTAACTGTGCACAATCACATGACCCCACACCTTGTTTTAAATGGATTTTGATACGATGCTGTTATCCTTATCCATGGCATTTGGAACATTCCTGAGTCTTTAAAATCTATCTTTTGTGCTTTCTCCTGAAACATTCAGACGACATTAAACCCTGTGTAAACTTGTAGTGGCTAAGCTCTGCCTTCCCTCAAAATCCTTGAAACCTTTGTTGATTTTAATAATTTAGAATGGTCAGGGTTTACTGTTTGAGGAGTAAATGATTTGCATGTATCCTCACACCGTTTGAATGATGGATGTGATGAGATATGTGGGTTTTGACTTGATTTAAATTGATTTGATTGATAGCCGGTGAGAGTCGATATCCACCTGATGGACCTTGATGGATCACATGTGATGTTGGATCTGCCTGCAGGCAGTAATACCACCGTGTCACAACTACTCAAGGTAGGACAGACCTCCAGAATGTCAGGGATTTGATCAAATACTCATGCGCTGAAGTCATATCTCTCTGTGGTCACACTCAACTAAAGCAATACCAAAACTGAAGTTGACTACCAGGCAAAACTTGCTACTGCTGTAAGATAGAGTTCATTGAAAGAAGGGTCATTTTAGGACTCAATTTTACCTGCTTGTTGAAGCAGTATTTGATAAGGCGAATAGAAAGTACAGAAATGTACATTTCTTTCCATATTAAAAGGCTTTAACTTTATAATACACATGTATATACAAATACATGTAACACAGCCCTGGTCATGGAACTTCTGACATGTCTGAAGTTATCAGGGAAGAGTACAGTTATCAATGCTGGGGGTTAATATTCTAAACCATTTAACCACCAGGCCTAATTCCATAAATTTGAACTCCAAACCGTAAAATGTATTTTGGAATGTCCAGCTACATATGCACGTATGAGAAATGTTATCTAAAACTATTTGTGATTTTGTCCTAATTGGTTTATATCACAACAATCCATTGCATTTTTGCAGCAACTGGAATTACCCCGAGGTTGCCAACACGCCTTTGCAATATGGATAGCATCGCAAAGCTTACGTAAGTCGTGTTTATACATGTTGTCAAGCATTAGAAATGTTACCTTGAAAACGGAACATGCTTGCATAAACTGGTAATGCATACTCTAAAAAGTTCAGAATTTTTTTGTCACAAGTCACCAAAGCAACTTTTTTGGCCTTAATAAAATAACCTTGAACCATATTTAACTCCTAACATTTACCGTAACAACTACCGTCATTTTCGGAATACGACATATTTCGGTAACTCAGTTTTTCAGCGAAACATAACAGTACCAATATGCATGTCATGATATGAATGTTCATGCATCTGTATGATATATTTGTTGAGTTGGATGGAGAAACATGAAATTGGAAAAAAAAGAAACTTCAAGGAAAAATTGGAGAGTGGTGCCATTGCAAACTTGACAGTGGTGTGTTATGCTGTTTGGATCCAGATTTGCAGATGAGACCCGAACACAAGCCAGTATTACACGTCAAGCAATGGAGCATGATCATCAGGCAGCTGACCAATTACAACCCGGAGACAGAGCAGCCGCTGCTGTACCTTAGACGGGATGCGCTGCTCACGGTGGACGACGAAAGAGCGGTAAGCAGACAGTATTGCTCAGCATCTCTGGCTGAGCAAATGCCAGCCGGGAACCAGTCAAGGAGCAGTGCGCATTGTATGAAATGTTGGCTGGTAACCCATCTCAGTGAAGCCAGTATCTTCTCTGCTTTGTTACTCAGTTAAATTGGTCCATGCTGTTGGTAAGCCTCCAGTGCTCTTCTTGCTGTAGTTATGGCTTTAAATGATTTGGGGATCTCCCCCAAGGTGGTAGACTGCTTTGACCTGGGTCCAGGTTGTGCAGCTGGAATACAAATAACTGTTCCAATGTGAAGACAAAAAGCAAAACCAAAGTCTAAGCCGAATCCGCTCATTTCAAAAACGCTCAAAAGTTTGGGTGTATTTTCTTTCAGATTTCTTGCCAGAAGTTTCCATTTCTGATGAAGCTAAAGATGTAGACATGAGATCCTTCGGACCTCGGTGTGATATGGGACTTTCAGAAATTTTAAAAACTTTTGTCTAGTGATGTAGCACAAAATCATTACCTGGTGTCCAGTTTCAGATCTTTTATGCATTTCCCACCAGCATCTCATTGTTCAGAACAACTTTCTGCTTGGTTGCCAAGGAAGTATATTGCTGGATGGTTTCTTGACCTACACAAATATCTTGGCTCTTTCAAAAGTGCCATGTCTTCCTTTGTTCAGATTTTGATGCAGTGATTTTTCTCTTTCTCAAGATCAAAGATGCACATGCTGTGAAGATGCTCTTTGATGAGTGCCTCGTCAACATACTCAAAGGCATGTACCCATGCAGCGATGTGGATGCAGTTACATTAGCAGGGCTGTACATGCAGGTATATTTGAAGAAAAAAGCCAGGAAATATCATTCTTATTTTAGTGTATTTCAGGGTGGATTGTGAATTTTACTTCCCCGAGGTGTGTGTGAAGTTGACAAACTATTTCCCTAGTTGAAGCCATATTCAGCTGCCATTAAGACATCAAGAGCAAGGGAAAGGTAGCATGTCCGTGTGCTGCAGTCTGTTTATGTGGCTTGTGCAGGCGGCGCTGATGCACGTGTACATGTACTTAACCAAGGCGACAGTTCCACTAACTGTTCCAAGGTAACAGTTCAGTATTCTGGCACATTTGACTTGTGCATGGATCCTTGCTCCTTGCTTGTGTGCCTGGTAAACAGAAAAAATAGCGACTGACATGTGATAGTGGATGAACCCGTGAGAATTTAGGTCTAGATCATGAATATGTATGAGGCATCATAAGTTCTATTGTAACATAAGTGGAGGACCTAATTAATATTAATATGATATCAATATAAAGGAAGAACACTGGAGTTGCGTTACAAAACATTATGTAACACCAGCGTAGCATCGCATCATGCCAACTTTGCAAAAGTTGGGAAAGTTTTGAAAGCGTGGCATCCTGTTGTAATTTGAAATAGTTAGCTTCTCAGCTGTAAGCCATAATGCCTTACAAATACACATTATTCCTGTGTATTTCTCATTGTTTTCAGATTGTTTATGGGGACCACGACCCTAGGAAACACAAGCCAAGTTTCCTAACGTAAGTTCTGTTCAGGATCAAGATGTTGTCAAAGACATGCCAATGATTTCTGTCATAGCAACCGCAACTACCATAGCAATAGCACATAGCAACGGCATGTGATATCTTTTTATGATCATTGCGTAAAGCAAGTTCCCATGGTTGTGGAATATCCTTTTGAAACAGTTGTCTGAGAAAGTCATGAAAATTTAAAAATCTGGGGTGTCCAGGAATCTTCTTGTCAGAGGAAAAAGGTCATGGAAAGTCAGTGAAATCAAGATCAATGAGTATATTTTGATGGGCCGCTTTTGATGTAATAATGGAATAATGATAAATTTGCAGGCTATCCTTGTCAGTCTATAGTAGTGGCTATGGCAGTTTTCAACTTCATAATACCAAACAACTCTGCAAAATGACATTAAATGTCATGAAAATTGTCCCGGAATTTAGTTCTCAGATTTCTTCGGGAACCCTGGTAAAAACTAGATTATTTTCCAGCTCATTAGCACTCTATTTTATAAAGTACAGTTTGACAATTAGTAAGGTTTTAGTAAAAAAGATTTTTTTCTGTCAGTGATCCAATTTTGTTTCTTTGTTGTAGCAACGTCAACCTGCGGCATTTCTTCCCAGCCATCAAGCTGGACACCAAGAGCCAAGGAGGGCGCTCTGTCAACTGGTCGCAGAAGATCATCGCCGAGCACCGTAACGTCACACAGAAGGGCGTCAAAGACGTTACTGTGAGTGGGAATGAGTGTCTGTCAGATCAAGGCCGTGTCCAAAACTGGT
>NW_019091362.1:10462932-10484540 GCF_001949145.1 Acanthaster planci
GTTATTTTGGGGCTGAGGCTTAAACTTTTCCCATTAAAAGCTCCCATTGAAAAGCTTTATTCATAGACAACATTGCTCATTTTGGATAGAGCCTTATTTTGAATAAATCTTGTTTGATTTTAGAGAGGGGAGATCTTTGAGGGGAGCGCTTGAACAGGGCATTCTGCTGGCATATGTACATCAACTTTTACACATTTAAATTAGGTGTCACATGCATGCATCACGTTGAGCACATGACAAAATACAGCCCACATTTGCACGAATTTGTCAAAGAAATTTCTTGCCATCCAGCAAATAATTCTGCAACAGGAATGCTCATCTTCAATAGAAAATGGTTCTTAATACGAGACTGTATCTGATTGGTGATTGCAGAAACTGCAGTTGCTATACTTGGAACACTGTCGCAGCTTCAGCATGTATGGCTCGGCATTTTTCTTCGGTTCAGCTCAACTGGGTCCGTCACCGGGCAGACAGTCTGGTTCCAACCGGTCGCCGGCAGTCTTTGTCGGGGTCAACTCGAGGGGTATTCACGTCATCAATGCAATCAGTAAGGTACGTGCCATTTCACAAGCTGGGCCAAGAGATTGTCTGCCAAATGTGGGTTCAGACCCTGAGAAGACTTTTTTTCAGGCTTGTGTTGCTCAGCAAGACACTTTGCAACAATAACCTCTTGCCATTCAGCAGTGAATGGATGTACATGAGCATTTATAAAGGCGAAATAGGTTTCCGTCATTCACATAGGTCTCAGTGGTATGTTTTAAGATAGCAAGCTGGGAATTCCACGAGAGAAGATTTCAGTCAAAACATTTTTCTCTCAAAATGGCAACTTTAGCACTTGTACGTCTTTTGTCAGGATTTGTTTTTTCTATAATATAACACAGACATGATGAATAAATCGAGTTACTTATGACCAAATCTGTATTCCAGATGTCATGTTATTTAAGGTGCACAATAGCACTGTGATAGTACTATTGATGTCCAATGACCAGTACTCATTTGGCAACCAGGCTGAAATATATCATGTAAACGTGGACAACCCTTGTACACAAACAAGGCTTGTTGCATGTCTTGATCAGTAAACGTTTGGCAATTGTGTCATCATGGCGCTTTGCACAGCATTTTCTGATCTTTTCTCACCTTCACAGTCCATGATACTAAGCGAGAACTACAGACAGGGTCTAACGTGGCAATGCTCTCCCGACATGCAGACACTCAAACTACACATCCAGGACCACGGAGGCACAATACGCGCCATGCCCATCAGATCCAAGCAAGTAGGTCTACCTGCTGCCTGCCTTTGGCCATTCTGAATTTTTCTCAGGCACAATTTTTCTGCAACTCTGTACTCTTCTTAAACGAAGAGTGCACTCTTTGTAAAAATTTCACATTATCCATGCTTTCTTGGGCAACTGAGGATGCACTGTTGCTGTGATGTGATCCAGGGAGGGCATAGTTCAGTGCATAGAATCTTACAAAAATAGTGCAGGAACTTTACATGCACAAACAAATGCTACATCAGTTTTGCTTGTGAATGTGGAAGTCTCATTAGCAAAAAAATCCCCAAAAGGCAGCAAACTGTACTTCTCAAAATAGTGAAATAAAACTCGAAAATGAAGTTATCTGAGGCAGAAAGGTGTATGAAGGTTTGGAGGTTTGTATTATAAAAACAAACTCCATTGCAGCTACCCTCCTTATGGATATGATAGAATACCCCATCTATATTACTTGACTTTGGATTGAAATAATGCATACACTGTGGCAGCATTTCCCATAGACATGTTAACCATAACAGTCCCAAATCCTCCAATTAGGGGGTTATGGTTAATATATGTTAGTGGCTGTAGCCAGGTATGTCTGATATGGCCACACCCTTCATACCATGAATCACGTTGTTCAGCAAAGTCAAAGTTTACCAAAATATCTGCAATTTTTCCACCATACATACACTGTATGCTTACTTGGATCAAAGGAGCTCTTTGAAGGCTTGCCTGCTATGTAGATAACCATCAAGGCACCGTTATTGGTTCGCACTATGATGGCGGATGGATGTTGAGTCATGTGGGTCAGTGAGATTACCCTATAAATTCTGAATTTCCGTACCTTGTTCTATCACTGTAGGCTGCAATCATCGGCAACCTAGCCAATAAGCTCTCAGGACGACAACCTGTTCCCAGCACTCAGCCGTCGGTGACGATTGGCAGGACAGCCAGCTCCTGAACCCAGCCACGAGAGGGCACCGACCCCTTCAAACAACTCGGCCCTGAAAAACTGAAAAAGAATAGAACTCAGCCATCTGTATGTGTGTGTGTTTGCATGAACGTCAAATGTTATTTGCACCTTTCTTGCAACATTTGTGGGACTACTATTCTAGATGCTGGTGTGGCACAGTATATTGACTCCAAGGGATGAGTGCACTTATGGCTGTAATGCACATGACTGAGTGCACAGCCAACATGGATATGAGAGGTTTGGAGTCCACATTTCTTATGACACCGGCACCGGTCTTTTCCAGTGATATTGCTGAAAATAAATGGACAGTCCTTGCTTTTAAGACACCTCTACATTTTTGTGTCACTAAGTTTTCAATCTTTTTACAAGGTGTGTCTCATTCTAAAGTTACTTTTGCAGCCTTCGGAAATCTTCCTCTTGCAAAGCTGAAAGACTGAGGAATCTTTTGGTGGAAGGCATTTCAAGGAAAATGTGAAATTCTTACCAATTTTGGAAGTTAAAAGACAAACAAAAGCAGAGTCCTAAAAGTAAGGATTGCCAGTAAATGGGATCTACATGTACCGAAAGATGCAGGCTTGTACATGTAGGTGTCATTTTCTCACATCAGCAACAGTATGATGCAGTGAAGGATACAGTTGTAGAATTGCCAAGGTGTTCACAAATAGCCAAGGGAAGCTTTCATAACTTTATCCACTAAATACTGTCATAATTCCATTACAGTACTCCATACATACCCAGCAGTTCCACGTAGCATTTAGTCATTCAATGAATGACCCATTTAACGTACACGTGCGAGTGCAAATCCCATGTCTGCCCAAGATGCAGGTGTGTTGCAGGGGAAAAATACATGTTGTGTGTGTGATGTAGTAAGCAATGCATGGGTGCTCGCAAATTTATAATTTCAGCTTTCTGTGATTTGATCAGTGAGGTATCAAAGCTGTGCCACACAAAGTTGTGCAAACTCAAGTCACATTTTGAAAACCAAGCTTTTGTCAGCTTGGTGATTTGTGGATAAGCACTCTATTTCACATACAAACTGCTCAACTTAAGTGATTTATAGCATAATACACAGACAACGGCTTATCGGCAGTCGACAGACATGTCAAACGATTGTGGCGCAGGTTTTCAACTGTTCCGACATTTGGCAAGTAAATTCTAAAACATTTATATGAGAATGTTGTTATGCTACAAGTAATTTGTAATCAAACGTTTATATCGGGGAAACTATCGATGACGCCTGACTGCCACAAACCAAACCTTGACAATGTCAGTTTGGTATTCATGGAAAAGAACCAAAAAAGCAACGTGTAGCTGACATGTCAGATATGTGCACAGCAATGTATGTTGGAACCTTTTTAGTTCCATACCCAGTTCATGGTTCTTACCTCAAGTTCTTCTGCTGGCTGCACCCTCAGTTGTGATAACGTATTTATGGGGTCTGAAGTCCACTTGTATTCCCGGTGTGTAGAAATTCCCCTCAACAGAAACAGGTGTCGGTGGTAGAATGTTTCAGCTGGACTCCTGGTACATGTTAGATGGTACATTCCTATAGAAATGGGTAGCACTTGTTCAACACTACTTACGCTAAGCGTGCATGAACCTGTGTGTGTGCAGTGCATCTCCACCCATAGGGACATTGTGGCTGTTTAAAAAAGCATGCCATTTTACTTACTCGAGGAGCAGATGGACCAATTAGGACATGCAATTGCTGTACACTCAGGCTGGCCCCCAATGAAGGGTTAAGCACAACACAATTTATGCATGTGATACCATTCAGAACACCAATTTCAAGACCCATTCAGTTTCAAGGCAACTGAGCAGGGAACCAGACATGGCACTGATGGACTTCCTAGACAACCCTCCCTGCCTACGTGAAGATGAACAAGACATAGATAAAATGGATGGATCATACACAGTCCCCACAAGACCAACTGTTAGCCACATCTGAGTCAAAGTTTAAGAGTGGTCATTTAATCATTCTGTGCCATAGTTCACTGGCTTAACGAATAGCAAAATACGACCCACCACTTCAAAACCAGGCTGAAGATGTCTAAGCTATTATCTGCAAATGATACCAATAAACATGAAAACAGCAACAACGCAATATTCCACAACTTTCACTGCCTGTAACCTCCCAAGCTTTCTGCAGACAAATTTTTCTACTCTGGATCACTTTGAAGAATGAAAATTAACGATTGGGGAGAGGAATTGTTAAATGTTAACGTTACCTACTTCAGCCTGTTTTTGGAATGTGGGATCACAAATTTATTTGGTGTTAAAGCAGGAGGTCATGCCAAGATGTTACTGTTTCAAATACACATGAAATCTACCATATATTACTAATTTGGTATTCAAAGCTGTTGCCCTGTTTTAAATATTTCACGTTTTTCTGTGTCAAGTAAAACTGTCACATGTAAATAAAGGGAGAAACAAGTTTTCCGCGTTTGAATCTGCTTATTTTACCTCAGTTTTTTTTTACTCGATGGTGCTTCCACAAATATTGGAGTTTGCGAATTGAGCATAAATTGTAAGTTGCAGATTTTTGACTTCATTGACACGTCACTGACCACCCACCTTAATGATTCTATTAGTCAAAATTATTCCACCTCACCAAATAATAAATACATTTTCCCCATGCAGAGGTCTATCTTGTTCATGTAGATACTAGGTCGACTCGGCTATACTTAGCCTATGACATGAAACACTTGACATTAATGATAAAATTTCTCACTTCATTCTGAAAGTCTAGGGCAAAACAAGGAGTCAGTGTTGTTTTGTCTACACAATAGCAAGTTATTTCAATCTCTCAAGCCAGTCAAACCAACCTGTCAACATCATTTTTGACTGAAGGTTTTCTGCACAACTGAAAACATGAGTTACTGTTGAAACTACACAGAAACTGATCCGACAACTCAAATTCAAACAAACAAGTTTCTTTTGAAAAAAAACCGTACCAGTTTACTAGTCTGACCTGGGTTACAGTGAAAATGAGTGGCTACTCATTTTCAGTTCATGCACAAACAGGAATGCTCAAAGTCCAGTTAAAACATGAATTGTTGACAGGATTTTATTATCGAGGTTACAGTCTTTGGTACACAGAGGATCTGTCATCAATAGGTAAGGAACGGCTGCATTCAGAAGTCATAGCTGTGGCTATTACACATGTATCTATGGAAGTGGTCACAGCCACTAGCCGACGACTTCCATAGCAGACTTGGTGCCAAGTCGCTAAAAGTAACAGTCTGCAAGTAGCTAAAAGTAATTGGGTTATATTATCTGCACAGGAATACCGGTTGCCTTGTCCCCAACTTGGAGACGATAAACGGAAGTCAAAACTTGGCTAGTTACTCATCTTTAGTAGAGCCACGCCAATAGATTTAGACGGACAAAATACGACTTTTTAACGACTTGCCATCAGGTCCACTTCCACAGCCTGTTTACATTACACATTAATGAAATACATGAACATCCAACAATTGTTAAATTACGCTGATGTTTTTAATACACATGGACATTTTTAATGAGTCTTCCACACACCCTATCCTGTACTTTTGTTTTGTTTTTTTTTCTCTGCCGTGGCAAATAGGTGGATAATTTGAAGCCCCCAAGCAATACACACATGACTCTGCACAGTACATTTTCACCGGTTAGCACAAATACACGACAGACTTTCTGTGTTCTTCCCCCTCTTTTTAGTTGAGTATTCAAAGAGCAAATACTACATGGTAATAAGCTTACCTTTTTTTCAATCTGAGTACATTAAGGTTGTTCACATGAAAGCAGCTTATACAAAAATGACTTGCCAAGCCATTTTTGTCCTTTTGGTCAACCATACAGGTCTTTATTGAGCTTTCTTTTGTACAGTCTGGCACCCTGTAAGGAATGTTTTAATAAGATATAGTCACACAAGTCATCCTCCTTGTTCTACCGTATTTTGTGTGTGTTCCCTTTTTGCATGCAATACAACTCTTTCACTTCATGAACCACCCATAAATACTTTTTTGTCCTTGTACGTACAATCTGAGACACTTTTTCAGTTTGACTTCTCAGCTGCTCCAGAGATTTCACATAAGGGAACTTGTCCTGCTAAATTTCACACCAGAAATCTGACCGTCTCTGTCAATCCCGCGCTCGTGAATGATCTACACTTCTGTACATGCATATGCCTTTTGTCTCACACTAAACACTTTCACAATATGCAAACTCCATAAAAATTGCACGATCATAAAATCCGATACTGGATGTAATTACACATCACTACTGGCAGTAACCATTCAAAGCACATCATTTTAGATTTGTCACAACTGGAAACACTGTTCTCCAGGCATTCTGTCTACAACTACAGGTTAAGACACTTTGCAATCATCACAAGTCAAATTTATTGCACCTCAGGTAAGTAGGCACATAAAAGTAATCAACCACCTTAATGGGTGTTGTGTGCATAACGTGTGATATTATTTCACTCAATTCAATTTATGTATTATGGTTATTTCTGTGCAACAGATACATGAACACATGAAGGAGAGCCTTTTATATATATTTTTCTTACAAGGAGAGGAATGCACATTTTCTGTTACTGTTGACAACGATGTCCTATCCAACTAACATTGCACAGCATGACTAAGCTCAGATTTTTTGCTGGCGCGTGTAACTTTTACACAAATGAGAGGAGAAAGCAATAATTCTCGGGAAAAGGAAACTGGCCAACTACAGATTAAAATTTGTGCAAGAAAACACCAAAGTGATTCATAAGCAAAATGAATGATGATCAAACTATTTATGTCAGTTCACAGCAATACCTGCGCTAATACATAATCATCGCTTACGTATTTCAGATCTCATAAATAAATATCTTTTCTGTTTCATCATGCATAATATGTACAATGGGAAATAAAGCAATTCTTTTTGAAGAAAACAACACAGCTATATACACTGCACTAAAATCATAGAAATTTGTTGCGAACATCAATAAAAATGAAATTTGTTGCGAACATCAATAAAAAAAAACTAGATGGCATTTAATACTTTAGCCGAGGAAATGTGAAAAAACAGAGATGACGCCGTGCTATAATACAAGTGCACATTAAATATGTGGTGGTTTACCCTTTCATAGAAAATACAGAACGCAGACAATACTTTTCTTCAATACCTGGAAACCAACCGGTAGGTACATTTTTGTACCCACAAAGTTCCAGCACCACACCATGGCACTGCTTTACACTTTAAGATCACAAGGACATCATCAGCTTTAGTAAACAATGTCCGAGCTATCCAGTCCTGAACCAATCAAGAACTTACCCTTAGTTCAGGGTTTTGTAAGTCCATGTACTGACTATGTCCCACTTTATTTACATGTGAACTTTGCTACAGACTGGGTGGGGTCCCATAGTCCACCGAGCACAAGAAACCACATGCGTAAACAAAGTGTGGAATCATCAGAACAGAGGTCCATTGATTCGGAAAACTTTGTGGCTTTCTGGTTTTTAAACATTTTTTTCCTCATAGATTTTGTCCAATTTTGGCACACTCCCAGTCTTTTCAAGTCCTTCTGGGAAACCAAACTATCCACAGCCAATGAAAAGAAATGTCAACACTCTTTTAATCTTATACCTCACATGCAGACTCATAAACATCAACAATATCTGATCTCGAGACACCTGTACGCTAATTGAAACATCCAACATCACACCTGTACACTAATTGAAACATCCAACATCACACCTGTACACAAGTCATGCCAAAAACTTGAAATTCTGTTGTACAATACACAAATTACCCAATCATTTTCAAGCATATTTGAATGACAATGAATAGATAACCTATGCATTTAATAAGTAAGTATCAATCTTAACTACAACATGTTTTTTTTATTTAATGGGGGGGGGGAAGGAAACCAATTTAAGAGCAATACATAGACTTTGAATAGTACAAATTCCTGGTTCTTGGCAATTACAGCATTCTTCTGCTGCTAAACTTTTGTTACTTTATACAATTACAAGGACCAGTAATGCAGAGTATCAATGAGGATTAAGCACTGATAGTTAAAAGTAACATTAAAAAAAAAATTCTCACGCAAGATACTAACAGCTCTTTATTTCTGTTTAGTTAAGGTTTCATTAGTTACTTGCAGGCATTTAAATGCTCACTATAAATGTGAATTCCCAGAGAGATAATGAAAAAAATTCTGGGATCTGAATTTCGAGAGCTTAAACTGCCTCAACAATACATGTAAACTGTGTCGCAGACTTACAGAGAGCCTCTTGTATTAACACAGCACTGAAGTACTAGGAAATTCTGAAGTAAATATTTCATTTCAAAGTTTGTGTCAAGTATAGGCTGCGCTGAGTGAAACTTTCTCAAATAAGTTTTTAAAGTTGAATGAATGCCCGGACTTAAAAGGCTGAATGAATGAGTGATTGTCCAAAACTAAACTTGTCAAACCAAATTCCACTCGAATTGATACGATGAGATAATGAGCAGGGTACCAACCGGCAACAGAGAATGTCCCTTCAACCAACAGACTTTAGCTTGGGTACCAACTCAAACACATTTCTGCTTGGTCTCATGACAAAAATGAAAGAATTGCTGTCACGTTGCTATTTACATGAATGAATCAACTGATGAAATGATTCATTTTTATGATTTTGTTTCTGCAATTCTGAGATAACTGTCTTGATTATGTAATTTATTACCCAATTCAAGTACACATACACGTCACACCACAAACAAGACTTGTAGGTATTCTCTGCACTCTGTTTGAAGGTAGAATACAGAAACGGAGAAGAGATCATTCTGGGCTCTGGTTAGTCTAGACAATCCTCCGGCAGCTTGTCATGTCTGGTCAGCAGATAGCAGGCCTCCAAGGTGGTAAACATGTGACCCCACTGACCTGGGTCAGCCTTGACCTCCATCAGGTCATTGATGAGCTGGATCTCTGAGCCCAGGTGGGGAATCCTGAAAGAAGAATGGTCACAAGTTTAAAATATTATTTTTTAAGCACTCTGATGGCTAGGCGAAAATACAAATGTACAACACACAAGACAAGAAACTCCAAAACAAGTACTCGTGATTAATTCCAGGAACATTAGAAAGTGCACAGTGATTGCAAACTGCTAAAATGCATATAGATCTTCACTCGCTCTTGGTCTGCATACCGCCCTCTCTTGTTTGTACACATAGCCAATAACAGCAGATATCTAAGGGTGTGTCTGAACACCCATGTCAATGGGACCGCCCAGTAGCTTCGAAAGGCGCGTGTGTTATTTTCAGTCGCAACCTTGAGTAGGCACACAACGTTGAACCATGGTGACATCATTTCAACACTTCGACGAGAGGAGTGAGGGAGGGAGGGGGGGAAGTAGGGCAGGGAAGGATTTTTCAGTGCACAGTGACCACGTGCCTGGACTCGTCTACACAAACCAGCTTACCTTGCTCGTATGACCACATACTGGAAGATAGGGAACAGCTCATCCATACCCAGTGTGACGTTGTCCGAGCAGTGGGCCTCAATGGCTTCCTTGATGGCCTCCCATGCCGTATGGATGATCAGAAGCTTCTGGCGTGGACTGAACGTGGTGCTCATGTTCTGCAGGCACTCCACGGCGCTGATGTAGGAGACGTCGCGGATCTCTGATATTCTCTAGAGAACAAGACGATAAAACTTGGATCAGATTAATACACAGAAACTACATATCAATTCTGAACATGCTTCTGACACGCCGCCTTCTAAATAATGAAGCAGACTTTGAAACAAAATAAGCTTGTGTATTCTCATGTTTGACATATTTACCACAAATAAATGTACTCAAGTAAATTAAGATGTTAACAAATGATACATTTCTACTAAAGGTGGAACATTTACACATTTAAATGAAAAAGTTCTGAATCAGTTGACAGATTTTCCGTTTAAACGGAACCGCCCCCTTTAGAGGTTTGACATTTTAATTGACACAATCTGGTGTTCAATTTTATCGTAAACGATGCCTGTAAAATGTAATCTGATCTTCAGAGCCCTTTACTGCTCGGTCATATCAAAGGAATACCATAAATCCATCACTGGAACTTTGAGTCAACCATGTATGCAATTTGTTGTGTTTAAAGTATTTAATGACACCATGGTAAAGGTGGGACGTTTACATGTTTAAACGGGATGGGAAAGTTTTCTCAATGTTTTTCAAATTAAATGTAAATTTCCACCCTTAGTTTTTACATCAATCTCTACCTGTGATAACCTGACAAGCTGGTCCATCAAGGAGGGATGGCAAAAGTATTAAATTGAAGAGTTACCTTATAAATCATTAATCATCATTATAAATTTTGTAAAAGAGAATATTATAAAAGGCTTAAAAGCAAAGTCATAAATGTATTTCAGTACCTTCAAGGAGTCCTTCACAACTTCTTCCAATAGCCAGAATTTTCTATTAATAAAACAAAGAGTCTATGTATAAGGGTAGCTTGGATACTGATGGTCTTGTCCATCTGTTTGCTGATTGTCATGTTATGTCCCCACCTACTCTACATCTACTGTCAGCCTCGAGCTATGTCAATAATGCTGTCTACTTTCATCCTTTAGTCTGTTTGTGAATTGTCAGCTGTTCATCTATGTTTTTGCTTTCCCTACATACAGGTCCATCGCGAGGGTTGTGCCATGAGGGTTGTATCAAGCCTCGGTTTTCTTACTCTCTTCATCTTGGTTCATCTGTCAACCGTCAGTTATCCATCTGTCTATCCTTTCATTCTTGCCTACTTACTGGCTCACCTTGATGCATGCCATGAGGGCTATATCAGGTATCCCACCCAGTCTCTGGCTCTGCATCAGCCCTGATGGTTGGTGTCATTTGTCAGTCTGTTTGTCCACCGTCGGCTGTGCATCTATTTGTTTTTCCGTATTTAATGGTCCACCATTGAGGTATGCCACAGGGCCGTATCAGGTCTGCTGTTCAGTTTCTGATTCTGGTCTTGATCATGTCATTCCTCAGTCTATTTGTCCACTGCCAGTTACCCATCTGTCTATCCATTTGTTTCTTGCTCCTTATTAATCCACCTTGAGGTATGCCAGAGTGCCAAATCAGGCCTCCCGCCAAGTTTCTCATTCTGCTCAGTCCTGCTGGTTGATAGCATTCCATGGTCTGTTTGTCCAGTGTCAGTTATCCATCTGTCTATCTGTTTCTTTTTTTCCTAATTACTGGTCTACCTTGAGGTATGCCACGAGTGCCATATCAGGCCTCCCACCAATTTTTTTTAGTCTGGGTCATTCCTACTGGCCGATGTCATTCCTTGGTCTGTTCTTCCAGTGTCATTTATCCACCTGTCTATCCGTTTGTTTTTTTCCTACTTACTGGTCCACTTTGAGGTATGCCATGAGTGCCATATCAGGCCTTTCATTGAGCCTTTTCAATCTCTCCTGGTACTGTTGGTCTTCTTCCTCATTCTTCAGTGCATACAATGTGAACAGGGCTGGGTAGAGGCGGGGTAGTACTATCGGGTAGAGGAGACCATCACTAGTAATGTGACAGGTGCTGCACACACAAAAACATGGAAGGACAACGTCAAAGTCACATTGCAGCTATAAGTGCAGTATAATTGTGGGCAGGGGCTCTTCCTAGTACTAATGTGAACTACATACATGTATATCAAGCATCTTATCTGCATCAACAGCTAACCTGTGCCAGAGTTGACATTATGACCTAGATTTGCATATAATCATGTCCACACCTCTATGCCGTTTGACCAATCAATCATTTACTCAAGCTCTCAAATTAGCATCTCCACAGATAGGATGTAACTATGGCCCTTGGGCCACATATCCAACTTACATGTCATCGGTAGACTCTTGCCTAGGTTTGCTGGCCGACTTGGCTATCTGTGCCTCAACTGCTGGTGGTGCGTGGCTGTCGCTGTAGTCGTAGTAATAATGGAAGTCGGAGGTGTGGTGATCGTGAACTGGGGTTTCGGGTTTTGTCGGGTGCTCGTTGGGAAGGTCACTGAAGAGCACCCTGGAACACAAGAAGTGTAGGCATAAAAACATGACATTTACTCTTGGTGGATAAAAATATGAACATCCAGGGTGAAGAAGAGAAAGAAATAATGCAAATGCTGCAAAACAGAACAAGAGCAGGACCTTCAGTGACTGTATGACACTACAATTCCTAGTAAATTCCTTGATAATTTTGTTCAGTATTTACTACCGCTTATGCTGAACTGCTGCTCAGTTGTTCGTATTTTCTTACCGGACTAGTTGGTATATCCTCTTGACGTACGATTTGATCTCGTCGACAGCGTAAGGCAGTAGCCAGCGATGGGCGCCCAGACCAATGTAGGTCTCCCGGTAGGCTATGCACAGATTCTCAAGGAGTTTGCCCAAGGGGTGAAGAGAGGTATCAAAGGCCTACGGGGGAGGGAGGTTGTCACATCAACAACGGTTAAAAACATATTTTGACTGTCAAATTTTTGGGGTGACAAGAAGCATTAGGGACACTATACAGCCACAAGACTAATACAAACACCGCGCTTGGTGAAGGTGCATACAGTGCGCATGCATCCGAAATGTGCCATCGGTTGCATTCATTCTCCAAGAACTGGTGGACTAACGGGAGGTCAGTGAATGGGTCTGCAGGACTGCATGTTACTCCTGACACCCCCGGGTGCAGAAGATGTGCGTGACTTACTCTTGGATCATACTGTGCAAACAGTCAACATTCACCTTTCTGATCGAAACTATGCTTTTGGCTCTTCACGAACTCAGGAGAGTACTCGTTTTAACAAGTGTTATACATCTCAAACACAGCCAATGTGCGATTGCTCCTAGGCGACCCTACCTTGGCCAGGTATTCCTGGATTGACTTGTAGTCTTCCTCGGTGATCTTGCCTTTGCTCTGACCACTGCTGGGGATCTTCTGCAGTTCCTCGACTACCTTGCTCCGCTCGTCCTTGTGCAACCTGAAAAGCCACAGCATGAAACTAAGCCAACTTCACACGGGAGACTAAGCAAATTTTATCATCCAACAGACATGGTGTCCAGCTTGTAGAGGGCAAGTCTTTAGTTCTGCTTGAATAAGCATCAATCCATTTTTAAGCACTTGTTACTGAAACTGACAAAATGTAGAGATCTCACCAGAAAAGCATTGCAAAACTGAGTAAATGATCCAACTGCAAAGCAAACCCCTATCATGCATCAATTTTTCAAAACCTTTTCCAAGTGATTTCTCTTGGTTGGAGGCCAAAGTTTATTACTACAGTGTCAACAAAACCTTCATTTTTACACACCCTAAAAAAGCAGCTCACCTCTCCATCTCTTGCTGTGTCCGTGATGAAATCGCCACAGCAATGGCTGCCCAGGCTTTCTGGGAGTCTGGTCGCTTGCTCTCCATCAAACCCAGAACTGAGCGAACCTGGTTGAAGACATCTTCCCATTTTTCGTCTGCTGCTACAGTGAATTTACCAATTGCACTGATTGAAAAGACAAAAAAAAATCTACGATTAGCAAACAGAGCACTTTCCATTCAAAGTGCTCAAAAGATCGATAATCCATTGATAGAATCCTTAGATGAGAAAAATAAAAAAATACAACTCATTAGGACTCACTGCAATAGCAACCAATTTTATAGGTCAGTCAACCCTTACCAGTTTGACTGTCAAGTAGATTACTGTCTGTGCTTGGAAGTAGGAAATCCAGGATTCATGTTCCTTGAGAAGTGCCTTTTTTCCCCCAATAACTCTCAGAAACAGTTGAGGAAGTAGAATGCTTATAATTGGCAGCAGGGTTAACTTAACTGTACTGGCACCTTATCACCCAAGCTACACAGCTAAATGTTTTCCAGTTGGACACTTGTCTTTGCTCTAGATTTGGATAATGAGCAATGCATCTGAACTGACACTTACAGATTGGAAGAATGCCACCAAGATACTGGAGAGAAGTTATCAGAAAGTTGATACATTTGTAAACCACGACATGGCTTCAAATTTCGCTTAAGTGAAATTTTTTAGGCTCAGCAGTCAATGTAATCGATTAGCGAGAAATTTTCCAATTCAGTGATGATAAAAGACAGTTCTGTTCTGCTGCTGTCAGAAGGCCACAAACCAACTGCAATGTTCTAACGGTAGTAAAGTGATGGGTGACAAGGGGCCCATTGCTGGAGAATGACTGACACTTAGATTTTGATTTTAACTTGGTGTGCATCATCAACCTAACTGCATGTACCCTCCTTGGGCTTACTTGGTCAGTCTGCTGTGGTCAGGGATAGAATCTGCAGCTTTGCTGAATGTTCCGTTAACCTTGACACCGTCGCCCCATAGGCCGCTGAAGCTGCCGTCAATGAAGTCTCCAGACGGTAACATCAGAACTCCCTGGCAAGAGGAGGAAATACTGGCCACTTTGAATCATGAAATGTATCCAGACGACAGATTCCGCTTGTGAACCGGAGAGAGAGCTCATTTATCGGGCAGTGATTTCCCTTGTTCACTTGGAAGTACACCTGACTATTAGATGTTGCTAATCCGAGGGATGACATGGGCAGTGGGCACACACGCACAGCACCAATGGTAATTGATTGTTGCACCTGCCCTTCTAAAGTCACTGGTGGTAGGGTATTAGTGTACAGAGCAGATACAAGCAGTTCAGGTGACCGTCAGTTTTCCAGCTAATGGTCACACACAAGAGGCTTTGCTAGGAAGCTTTCTGAATCTTATTCCTGACACTGTGCAGCAGTAAAAACTGATGGCATCTTTGTGCACTTGAATTAAAAAATTACGTTGATTTAAGTTGGACATAATCAACACAGTGCAAAGCCACGTGCAGCACTTTGGTGGATTTTGCAGAAATCAGATTAAATCTGAGCTAGCACACTTGCATAACAAAATGCTGACCATTTCTAAGGCCCACTCTGCTGATAGACACAGCCATACCTTGCCACTGAGTGTAGGTCCCGTAGTCAGCTCTCCTTCATAAATGGTGCCATCCTCAGTCAGTAAAACACCCACGCCCTGAGTACATAAGAAAGTTAACACTCAGCGTAAAAACCAAGACAAGGGAGTAGGCAGAACAACCTGATCAGTGAAGGATAAATTCACCCACGTCCTTCAGTTTCAGTGGTCGCTGATTTGGCTGAAAATGCTACTTGATAAATCCAAAACTTAAAAGTTACATTCTTCATTCAGCATTCAGTTTCTAAAAATAATCAGTTTCTGTGAATGATTTCTTGATCATTTGATAAAGAAATGGTCAAAAAAAAAATGGGGGACTGTAAGAGAAAAAAGCTTGTACATCAAACCTCTGATTTTCTGAACTGTCCTGAACAACGGGTTGTAAACATCCTGAATAAGAATTCACATTTCTTACACAGTGTATGAAACACTGATTGAGTAACTCCTCTCTCACCGTCAGTTTGTTTTGCGCAAAGACGCCCTCATAGTATAATCCATCCAGCGTAATGACCATCCCGTTGCCGTGCCGACAGCCGTTCTCCCACTTGCCCATGTACTTCTCTCCCCGCTGCCTTTCCTCCACGATTCCGTAGCCGTGGCGACGGTCATTCTGCCACTCACCGATGTACAGGTTACCAGTGCTGCTATGCAGAATGCCATGCCCATGCCTCCTTCCATCGTTAAAATCTCCTTGGTAAATGTCCCCATTGGAATATCTGTTTCCCGGATCAAATATTGCGGTAACATTGTCATTACTAGACTCAGTTCATAAGCTCATGACAGTTTCTAGATAATCAAATACTGGACAAATTGAAAAATAAAAATAAATATCGGAGAAATGAGGATACCATGCACTGCTTGAATTTTAATGTCTGAAAATCAAACTTTAAAGGAACAAAACTAAGAAAAATTGATCTAAATATCAACTAAAATTTTCCGTAACTGCTAACTCTCAGGCTTTCTATTTTAAAACTGACAATTTGCAATATATTGTAATTAATATGCAATGCGTGAAAACCATATTGGTTTTCGCTTTTCTCCAAAAGTCAGGAGTTACTGTGCACCAACTTTTAACAGTCGTTTAACTTTTTACAGCAGCGAATAATGTAAGCCCAAAAACCAACAGTGTGCAAAACAGTAAGTACATGTACACGATCCAATAATATAGCCTTGTTGAAACTCTGTAAACGAATGTGAAAAAGTAACCCAATCCATCATAACTGAATGGGTACCATTTCAAAAGGTAAGACGCATGTACTGCTGTGAGCTGATTATGCAAATTTATAGGTGTGGCTAGAGGTGATAGACAGCCTTGGGTTAGTTACTCTTCCTCCTACCTTAAGCTCCCATAGCCACTCATGCAGTTCTCCTGCCACTCTCCCTCATACACCTGCGCCCTTACGCCTTTCTCAGTACTGGGGATTGTATACACACCGTACCTGCAAATGAAAAGCATTTAGTTCAAACTGACAGTCTGCTACATTTAGGATAGCCTTGGCTTTGGCTACTATTTTTCAGCAGCAGGAGCGGGTGCATGTAGAGG
The DNA here is from genome assembly GCF_001949145.1 of Acanthaster planci. The sequence goes on from NW_019091362.1 coordinate 10,479,626, forward strand.
TTACTGCAGAAGAGTAATTTCTTTTATAGCTACTTCCAAAGAACTCTATATCCACATACTAAACAGTACCCTTTTTTACTTAAGGAATTCAGTAGCTTCAAGTTAGGATATTATTAATTTAAGTATTGACTGGCTAATCACATGCTTTCCTGTATATAATCTGTCAATGTTACATCCAAGAGTATTTGATAAATCCATCCAGGATTACTTGCTGTAAATCTGATAAAAGAGTGCTGAAAATGAATTGAGCTCCAAGTAAAATGGTTGAAAACATCAAAAGGTAGGTCCCACAAATGTGAGCCCAACTCACCCGTGTTGTTGCCCTTGAACAAACTGACCAGCATACTTCCGTCCATCGGGCCACTGCAAAGTGCCTCTGTAAGAAATTGGACGCAAACGAAATTGGCTTTAAATGTTAGGTATTAAAATCCTTCAGTGTTTTACAGACCTGGATCCAGGTCCGTGAAATACACGAGCAGAAAATGTTACATGCCAAGAGAACTCTGCAGTGAACTGGTGGCATGCAGTAAACAACACATCTTTTGACTGGTAACCTTAATTATACTTTGCGGCTGCTCTCAATTCGACATAAAAAGTAATAACAAACAGAACAGGCATTTTAACAATAAGAATAGCTATCTTACGTGAAAAACACCTTTTTGTGTAAGAAATGGTTACTTATCGCTGACAGCAGTTACATGCAATTGGCAAAATGCTAACTGTCATCAATCAGTCTACATGAGATGCTGGCTGCAAGCAGGAAGGAGATAATGGCATGATTTTACATAGCAATGACCTCCTTTGGTGGGAAGGTTTGGTGTACTGAGCATGGGCTGTGTTAGGTATACAGAATGTACGGCTTTGATAAGTGCACTGGATGGCTCGTGGAAATGGTCTCCATAAATCTCTCTTCGTTGCCACTGAAGAGGTACATGTACTTTGAGTCAGAGCGGACAATACATACTGCACCTTCCCACCTTCCCCCACAAGACCCATGTGAAACCCAGTTCACAAGCATGAAAACAAAGCCATTGTGATGTCACAAAGCAGTTGCAGTTAAATTTGCTTGAGTCAAATCGTGTTCAACTTCTGCTAATGTGTGGCGTGGATATTTAATCTGACGTCACAAAATTGGGTTCATGTTTGCTTTCAAGCCAAGCATGAATCGGCCTTAAACCAGTTCTTAAAAAAGATTTCAGAGCTACGTTGTGGGCTCACTTTCCGTGGGTTTTGCCCAGGTGCCACACTCCCTCGTACACCGCGTCTTTGAACTTGGACTGTCCCTGGAACACATATCGCCCCTGCCGCGTCAGCTTGGGTGGGATCTTCTGGCCCCCGGTAATGGCAGCAGGAGAGACGGATCCTGGCTTCTGATTGGTCAGCACGGTGTCAATGGCCTGATTGATGGACCACAGCCACTCGGCCTTCTCGGCGGGGGAGGGTGCTTGGAGTGTGAGGGAGGCTTCCGGCATGGTCAGTTGTATGGTGTTTCTAGAACAGATTGACAGTATAAAATTTATTCTTCAAACTTGTCAGTTTGGCCAAGAAGTAATCATCATGGACTTATGATGCATCACAAAGTCTACAGATGCATGATACATCACTTTATGATGCTTCAGAACTATTATTTGTCATTTCATGGTGAAAACAGGGCAGTGATGAAATCTTTGATAAATTGGGAGAAATACTACTAGATATATAATCCCACAGTAATCTTGCTGTCATGTGTAAACCTATAGCTAACCAACTGACAAAACAATTGGCTTGGGGAGTAAACAATTAGAAAAAAAGAGACTGACAATTCAATATAAATTTGCTTGCTGCTTTCTATTCTGTGGGAAAATGTGACAATTCTAAAAAGGGAAGGGTACTTACTGATTAGCCTGCTGGCCGGGTTCAGCCCATATCAGAGCAAGTGGATAGGCTTGATGAGTTGAAAACTAAAAAAGTAAAGTCAAGTTTGAATACCGATAAGCAAGATTTTAAACAAAAAATAAGGAAAAACTTGACACCGAGGATACAAGTCAACATAAACAGCAAAGTAAATTTGTGAAGCAGATTTAAAATTTCCACGTTTTGTTTCTAAATGCACAACTGACTGAACTCAGTCAAACATACATTGCACAAACACATTCTCTTTAGATATCAATTGTGAGTGTTTTCACAGGTGAGAGTGCTTCATTTATCACCTTGTCTTCCAGAACAAGGAATCTATCAAGATTCCAATCAAATGCACCACGTACATTTCTCTCATGTTGTTTACTTAAGTTGATGTTACAACAAAAACAGACTATCATGCAATGTTGTAATTAGTAACTTGGTAGTATATAAACACATAGAAATTTGTCAAGTAACCACGCATGCAGACAATTCTAATTAAGACACTGCTTGACAGATCAACCAAGCATACCATAGGGCAACATGAGTCCCTCTTTTCAAGACCATGCACAAATTCATTGCATTTGGAAACACCAGCATGCAACGTATAGTATTAGAACTTTTAAGGTTACAGTCTCAATACAATTCTGAGGAAGCTTGGAAAATGATACACATTTCTTTTGAACCCTTCGGTGTTTTACAAAACAAAATGTATAACCTTCATTTTCTCAGCAAACATGGATAATCTTCATCAGTAAAACTGATGCCTGCATTCCAAGTAAAAATCATCTTTTTCATGGTGTTGAAACTAACAGTAAAACGTCATGTTTCAATCTAGATGGCCTTTTCTCACTGCCCCAAATATTAGTGTTCGATCAAAGTCAAAGGCAAGCCATTCGGCACTGCTTAATTATAACATCCAACAGGGACTTTCAAAAGGAGTTTCCACAAATATATTCAGCCCTGGTTAGGGGCAGGATTTAGAGACCTTACCCAAGCAGAAAATACAGAATTGCAGCTAAACCACACATGAATGCTGAACCCCAACTCAATCCAACATGGGTCCTCTCACAGTAGACTCCAATCTTAATCTAGACAACATTTAGGCTACACCTGTACATGTAGCTGAAAGGACGGTGTAAAAAGGCCTAAGGCTAACACCAACTCTATTTAATCCATCCAATCCTAACATCTAGTTATCCGATGATCTGATGAACACAGGACATCAGACCCCTGCTGAATATCACACTGCATGGGGCTTTTTGGTACAAGCAAAAAACCAGACTTATGGATTGGGATGGATTCAGGGAGGTTCCTTGCAAGATGCCTCTGCCAGGGGTCGGAAGTAAATGAAGGGATGCAATGGGGAGTACGCTGTCTGGACAGAAAAGCAATGAGGCTCTGTAACAAGGTTCCATATGGAGGTGCAATGCACTAACTGTATGGAGGTGGAAGGTGCAAGCAGTTTGTCTCATGCACAGTCTCACAGGCACAGACAGGGGCCAAGTGTCCCCCATCCGCTGAGGTTAACAAAACTCATTCTCACAAGACTTGATTAAGCTTGTCTTTGGTGCAAGAGTCTTATGGATGGTTTGGTGCTCAAACACCATGACACTGGACCCTGTCTTGATGTACAAACAAAACATAAGAAATCTACCTTTTCTGTATTTCCGCTCTTGCCCTCAGTCTCAGAAAAAAGACAAAATTTATACGGAAGTTTGATTAGTGTGGCATACATTTACACTTTTTTGTAAACATCAAGAAAAGTCAAGCCACTAATGAATACATGGTTACCCTTGTTCTAGAACCTTCAAATGACCTTAAACATTTTCTTTTCAGAAAACACAAGTAGGAACATTGTAGCAATAAACTGCAATCAATTCACACACACTCCAAGGAATGCTATATCTAGATGCCATCTCTGATATTCCACATCCTCAAAAAAAATCACTTCGTTTTGGGGGTCTCTGCTGGTAACTTACACATAATAAGGAAGTATTTAACCACTTGACACTGGATGACGCATGCACACACATAATTTTCCTTACACGTATTTGTTCAACGGAGGATGTGCACACTCCTTTAAGAATTCTTTTTTCATTTCTGCGGTTGATGTACTTACACATCGTGCTTGGTCGGGTCAAAATGCAATTGCAAGGTTGAAGAATTTGCAGGTAAAATAATCCGCCCCCAGCAGCTTTTCCGGGTCAGAAAACCCGATGTAAACTGGCTATAGACTTGCCAAAATGTGATTTTTAAAAAAATGAGACGTAAAAAGTGATAATGAAAGTGCTGAACGAACAGCGTGTTTCCACTTGAATTGGGAAAACGTGGATCTTGATCTGGCATTTTGGTGTAATTGTTATTTTAGAGCAGCCAAACTGCAAGTCGCGTTCCCACTTACGCTTGATCCACCTTTTCGCACAGACATGTCGAGCCCGAAAGGTCATCGAGTTCGGTATTATGCATGCGCTTACTTGCTGAGCACGCGCTCTGTGGCAGGGTTGTGTGCTGACCCTTGTGGTGTTTTGGGTGCAGAGTTCTACTGACGTGACGACCTGGAATCGGACCGAATGTTTAGCCTAGTACGTTGTCTCTTAAACCTTTGCTTCTGTTTTCAATACTCTTTTACACACTGCGGGCTATATGCTAACACGGAATTAGTTTTGATGGAGAGCAAGTGAAATCACACAAATGAAAAAGGTTAAGAAACGGATGAATGCGCAACAAAAATTTTGAAAGGGCTAGGAACACATTGCGGCATGCATTCATCGTGAATGCGTGGTGACACATTTTGCTAGCCCCTAGGTCAGCAGTTGTTTATTGAGCATACTGTGCATGTTAAAAATTTTCACATGAGCTACACGCCAAAAAACATATTTCTTTGTTCATCAGACCGTAAACGTTTTGTGCCACTCGTGTGCGGACGGATGTTGACAGGTCAAATTGCCGGATCAGATCCATTTTTTGCGTTCTCATCTGATCATGATCCGCCAATTGCAGGATCTGATCTACCCATTGGGGGATCTGATCCACC
>NW_019091362.1:10485083-10562821 GCF_001949145.1 Acanthaster planci
AGCGTTCCCACTACACACAATTGCCGGATCTGATCCACCAATTGGGGGATCGAGTGGGAATGCACTGTAAATTTTTGAAGTTTACAATCCCCTTCACATGTCCAAAAGAGCAACATGCAGTAACAGAATTATTCACTGTGTTCTCCTACACACTGCCACACTTAGGCGGTTTTCCAATACTCAACTTCATCTCCTTCTCAGGCTTCGTTCCCAAACTAATCCCCGATTGTGGGCCTGAAACGTTTAAATTACATTGTATTACAATAATTTTTGGCTTTCTTGCATCTTATTTGATGTTCTGTGGCACTATTAGACTGATTACTGCGCTTACAGCTTCGAAGTCAGCTAGTACAAAAAAAGTTGAAGCCTGACACAGAGCCGAAATTGAGTTTTGGAAAATGGCCCTAGGTACAGGTAACATATGATTTGACTTTGTTTTATTCCACAGTTGCAGGTTTAATCTCCACACCCACTCATTGTTTTCTCCACTTGTCCAAGTTGAGGGTTTATACACATGCACTGTACAAAAATTACTGCCACATCTGAACCAACAAACTGAAGTTTATTCAACAAAGAAACAAGTACAGACACAAAGGCAAATTTCACACTAAAATCAAATTATTTTTGAACCTCACCAAAATAACCAAAAAAGAAGACAAATTAACTGTGAGATTGAGGGCAAGCTGAAAACAGATAGAAAACCTGGTACAATACTCTCATCTACAAGATGACAAAAGCAGCTGATGCTACATGTCCTGACTGAGGAGCAAAAGCAGATGGGATACACTTACGGTAACTTCATATTCATAGGACTACACAAGTTTTTACCAGAATTCTTGGGAAGGTTTACAATTGCATTTTGCATAAGAACAGCAAGGACAACAAAACAAAAGCCCAAAAAGTTGTGAACAAAATGGAGCTCTTGTACTGTAGTTTCAATACATGTATTTCATGCAAGAAGTTGCTGCTACGACACAATCTGAGTAAATGCTTTTCAACAGGACATTTATCAATTCAAAACAATTTCAAAGCTTTCGAAACTTGTGTGTGTGTGCAACTTCGACGGCAGACTTTAATGACAGAAAAACTATCCATTTCTAGATGATGTTTGGCGGCACACTGGCAAATTGAAACAGATATTTTCAACACTGCTCTAATGGAAACAATGCATCAAGGATTCATGCCAGAAAAAAACTGACTTTTTATCATGTAGAAAAAAAAATTGGATCTGTTCATGGCACATGTAAAGCAAAGCATGAAATAAATAACCCACCGCTGCCATCAACTAAAAAACTAGGTATGACGTCTATGATCACATACAAATGTCGCCATGCAAAAAATGAAATCTGCAATAAGACAGTAAAGCAATACCTGCACATGGATGAAGATGTCAGCAAACAGCAGGAACCAGTTTTGGGACAATCTACCAGAGTTCTGCAATGTCAGAGGGTTGCTACGGGAATCTCTGAGCAGGCGACGGTCGGGCTTCTTAATAGCTTCCTATTAGGGTTTGGAACAGCGTATTTTATAATGTATGGACACTAACTGAGGCAGATGTCTCCATGCGCTTTAATGGGCTGCTCTGTTTGGTTGCTAAAATGAAAAACCACATACATTGTAAATTGCACTTTTTCGGCATATTTCTCAAGACCGAAACAACAAATGTATGAAATACTGCCAATGTGTATGTATGGATAACACATAAAAAAAAACAATCTTGTGCTCGAGGTGTTACGGGCACACATTTTGTGTCAACATTATGGGCATTCGGTTTGCTGTGCAGTGATAGAGTTAGGATTCTTTCATGCAAACATGCCCATGAAATTACATGTAGGTTTGCACGATGGCCATGTTCTGATGATGCTTCTTTATCTAGGGCATTTAAACAGAAACGAACATCGAGATGGGAAGACCACAGATTCCATAGAGAAGTTGTAATGTCTAGTTAGAGATTATTGCACGGCACTGCTGCAAAATGATACCCCTTCTGAAGACTTAGTGCTACTTTTCCAAAGAATACTGAAATATATTAACTGGAAGATGTTCATAATCTGATTGTCTATGTGCATGATACATTCACTCATTAATAAGAGTAATAAACAGTTCTTTGAAAGCACACAATACAATAAAGTCTCCATGCGCAGAAGAAGCATAGCTTTTTGCAAACATAACTGAAGAACTACTAGTAAAAACATTTTTAAAATAATATATTTTGGCAATTTTACACTTGAAAAGTAGTTGCTACATGTACTAGTAAATGTAAGTATACGCATGACTAGTACATGTACATGTACACAAATGTACAATGATTTTACCGTACCTCATACAGGTACAAATGCATTGATAAAAGTTTGGCTGAAGAATTGAGCTTGCATTTTATATTTCAATGCCTAAACCTACTTTGCCAAATAAGCCATTTGCAAGTTAAATTCAAATAAAATCTGGTACACCGAGTTATCTGATTGCACATGCAATGTAACAATTCGGATTCCCCAGACTAAAAACACTGTTACTATGCCTCGTGATTCGGGGCAAGATTTTGCATAGCGACCACCATCTCTGGAATGAACTGGTTCCTTTGTGCCTCTCTTAATCATTGAGAACAGTGAAATGTTGCAAGGCATCTCTTATGTAACTAAGCAAAAGCTTGTCCCGAATCCTGAGGTATAGCAACAGTGTTTTTAGTATGGAAAATTCAAATTGTTATGTTAACGTGAATTTAAAGAACTCAGTGTACCAGATTTTATTAAAATTTAATTCACAAAAGGCTTAATAGAAAGCTTAACCTCATGTAGTTAAAATTTCCTAAGGTTTCAAGACTTTTACGAGTTTCAATTCCTTTGAACTTATAACGTGGGTATTGAAGAATATCAATTTTCTGCTCTGATCACTTACGGCAAGTTTGGATGGGCAGGATTCCCAGAATGCCCTTGTCTCCTCAGCATGGGCTTTCTTCTCGTCAATGTTACGTTGGAGTGTCTCCCAAGCTTTACTGCTCTCACTCAGGAGACTGAACTCTGTGCTTCCCTGCAGAGATAAAGGTTCCAACACACAGACCTGTATAAAACACTTCCAGTCTTTATCAGAGGTTTGGACAACCTCAGGATGAGACTGCAAGCTGCAAAACTTCCCAGAAAGTCTTTGCAAGTCCATGCCAGAGTCTCTGTACCCTACGCCTCGGCACATGTCTCTAGTGTAATCATACGGTACCTAACAGCAGATTTCATATGGCACATCTAGAGAAATCTAGGGGTGCTAGCAGTTTTGAGAAGTTGGCTCCTTCACTTAACTGTCAATCATTTCAGTTGTCATCAAAAAGGGTACAGGTGCATACCTACACAAAATCAACCCATACTAACTTGTCCTAGGGCCCAACTTCAGCAAATAGTCCTGCCTGTTAAACTTATGTGGTTAGCTCAAAACAGCTGGGAACAAATTTTCATGCCTTACCTGTCTATGACAGGTAAGGCATTTGGCTGGTAACCTACTTTTGCATAGCAAGTTTTTAATTCACCACCAAAATTGCTGCAAATGTGAAACTGGAACCTGATTATCACCTGGGCATAGTAATTCTTTAGTTTCCCCAGGAGGTAGGCATAGGATTTGACTCTGTCCAAGGGCAGCTTCATTACGCCCCGCAGTGGCGCACCATAGCTGGCTGGTTTCTCCTCGTTCAAGAGTTCCGTGAAGACGGCCTCGTGCTTCGAGAGTGCATCACTGGATGACAAGACATTCAAAAATGACTGTTATCAACACAGCACGGACATACAAGGAGGGTAGCCACAGCTGAAATGTTGCTAAGATTTATTAGAGGTTAGAATTACTGTGCTGGATTACTGGATTACTTGCTCGACAATTAAAGTTACGAGAATGAAGGCTGTGTTAACAATGCGGTAGAACAGTGCACTGGCACACTTTTGTGGCGTGTTTAAAATTTTGTTTTCTTTTTTGAAAGGTGGAGAAATATATCATGGTACAGCCAGTGAGAATTGAATTTACCTTCCAACTTTCCCCATGTGAGTGAATCCGCCAATGGTAACAAAGTTGCAGACATAGATGGCGTACTGTTCAAAGACTGCCCGATATTCCATTCCACCCTTCAGAATGGCCAATTCCGTAAGGTCGCGGCTTCGCTGGACAGCTGCTGTCAGGCCAATGGAATTGTGGGCCACAGTTGTGCCAAGTAACGAAAAGAGGTCTATAATTTGTCGGAATGGCTGCTGATAGATGGTCCCTTCAAGTACTTTGTTGATGTCTGCATAAAGAAATCACCAATGCTACGTAATGTACATACACTGTACTCTTACATACAAGCCATTTTGTACGAATATGTAAGTGCTTCATCTGAAGTAGGAACCAAATACTTTTCGAAAAGTGGACCTGTCTGCTGAAGTCTGTAAAAGTAATTTTGACTAATAACACCACTTTGGTTGGGAAAAGAAAGCCACGTAAATGTCTCGAGACTACCATCAATTATAAAGCCAGAGATGAGTTATCTTGCTGCTAAATACGCTGTGTGCCTAAGCAAAGCATGTGTACGTAAGCTACAGTAGTACTAATGATATTTGCAGGCCGTGCAGGCTCCTAGTCAGTGTGGACAACGATCTTCTCAAATATTTGCTGGCTCTGATATGCCTTAACAATTGTACCCAGATCCTATCTTTTCTAGCTCACTAGCATTCAAACCAGCAATAATCAATCCCTTTACATATTCTGCCATCAACACATTTTTTCCAAGATCGGCTTCCTACATGGAGATGTATAAACATAACATTCTGGAACACAGACAGCATCCACAGCTGCTCAATGTACCTGCCCCACTGAGAGCCTTGATGATGGTGGAGCGCGTCGTGGTCAGCTGGTAGTGGAGCAGTCTCTCCGAGGTGGCCAGCTCGTGCAGAATGGCCGTGAACCCAGAGGCGTTCTTGTCGGCGATGCATGCACACAGGTCGGAGGCAGCAGTGACAAACTGAGCCCAACCACACTGGAACAGGTCACCAAAGAATCACACTCAGAAATAATGATTAAAAATGTTTCAACATACCACCAGAATGATATAAACAGAGGGAAGGAATGGTATGCATAGTGTGCATCAGTGCACAGAGAACAGTTCAAATAATATATACATGTACATGTATTCTACATGTATTTGTAAAAGTATCACATTCTGCCCATGTCAGAATTAGTTTTCAACAATGGTGCTATTATTAAAACGAATACATTTTTAACAAGTACTAGATTTCAGTTTACTATACACATCTCAAAAAACAGCATTTTTCAGGGTCTCCCTGACAAGATTGTGGTCTTTCATGAACCTGTAAGCTTCATTAATACAGTTAGACATTTTTGATGATTTAAGTTTGAATTGGGTGTCAAGGTTTGCTTTCTTTGTTTTGGCTTTTGTTACCATGAAGGTAACAATGTGATGTAATACTACAGAAGTTACGTCAGGCTACAAACAGTACAGCGCAATGATTGTTGTCAAGATGTTTTTGGCAATTGTCTGTCAAAAAAGTCCCACATTGGCCACTTGCAGCCCAAGGGGTGCAGAATTGTGGAGCAACATCGTACTGACCTTTCTGATGAAGGCCAGCTTTTCTGGTTGCTTGGCTCTGGCTGCATATTTGACCGTTGGCCCTTTGGCAATGCTGGACATGGGCCTCTTCTTGCTGGCCTCTTTGTTCTCCTTGAGGGGGCTGCTTTCCGGCGTGCCGGTACGGCCTTCGCTCTTCAACTCTTGGAGACTGGCAGTTGATTAAAATAAACAAGTCGCCATCAGAGATTAACAGACTGGTGATAAACAAAGACATCTAAAGAGGCTTTGTTTTCTTGGTTCAAGCAAAACATTTGCTAAGGCAGGTACGTAAATATCTTGATTGATGATATTCTTATGTATTACACAAAAATTTATTATATTATTAAAATAATTAATTAAAATTAATTATTAATAATAATTTATTAGAAAGTTATTAGAAAATCACACAAAATTGTACATGTAATTGATTTGTCAGTCAGCTTTGGTATTATACTTCATAGCATACTTCAAGAATACGAGTGACTAAACAGAGAAACTTCAAAAGGAAATCTATATATCACAGGTTTCAAACTATTAGGACAACTTGGCTGAAACTGGCATGGCCTTTCCCCAAAACCAGTTCAATAGAACCAGTTCAACACAATGTACATGTATCAATAGCTGTAATTCATTACACAAAAGCTGTGTCTGGATTGCTTTACTGTGGCCAGCAATCACATATAAATCTATGGGAAATGGCTATCCTCACCAGCCAGTGGCTTCCTTTATGCATGTTACTCCAGGCCATGTAGCCAGGTACATCAGACATGGCTGACATTGATCTATCCTGTATGTGTATAATAACATGAAACTGCCCCAGAGTAACAAATGCATACAGGTACTTGTACCTTGGTTGTTTTCCTAGATAATATATGTCTGGCTGGCAGCTGTTCCCATCTGCTAGCAGGAGAGTATGGGTGCTTCCAGCAGCTGCATCCCATACCAGGGCATTATTAGGCATCTGGAAAATAACAAAGGAGGACATGAGAGCCATGAGTTTTAGGACTATATGTACATGTACCTAGTACATGTACCGATACTGTACATGTACATGTAACTTTACCACCAAGAGGCTCAATGACCAACTGATGTGGACCCAAAAAACATGGAACCAGAAATAAAAGGGCAAATTCACTTGTGTGTACAATGAAATAATTTATTTTTCAATAATTCAACTCAAAAGGACGGCCACAAAACAAATTTCTCCTATTGCATCATTAGTTTTAAGAAGACAAAGCAAGGTTGCAGGCACACTGGATGTGCACACATGTATGCTTGCAGCTGTGCCCACTGCAATGATCAGGGTGCATTCCACTAACAAACACGTACACAACATGTAAACGCTGTCAAAAGTGCCAACAATTTCCGGTTTATTTAAACTCTGGCTTCCAAGGAATTTTTTTTACAGTGTACAGGTGTACAAGTACATGTACCTGTTCACTTGGCAGTGCCCTGGACAATATTTCTGATAGATGACACCATACTGAATAAGTATCAAATTTTGAGTCCTGTCTTTACGCTGATAAAACTTCTCAGAATGAGAAAATTTGGGGCTTGCACAGGACACATGGTGCAAAGAATTTAAAAGAAACATACAACACAAATTTGTTCCATTTTCACCTTAATCCTCTTTGGTATGAGCTGACCATTGTGTCCAAGTTGACCATCAGAGTTGCTGCCCCAGGAGTAAGCATGACCACTGCTTGTTATGGCCATCGAGTGGCTCGGTCCAGCGGTCACCCGGACGACACCCTTATTTGCCAATTGCTTGATAACCAGGGGTTGTGCTCTGTATTAAGAGGAACAAGTACATGTGCATGTTGAGTGCCAACCACTAGAAAAGAAATCAAAAGTTGACACAAACCCTTGTAAGGGCTTCAACCTGATGGATATCTGGATGTATCTTGTAGACACTCTGTAAGCCATTCAGAGTAATTTCGGACACTCTTTGTTGTCATTGAATGTGTAAAAAAAAATCAAACCTGGATTAATGCCCTGTTTCACAATCCGTGGCAACTAACTTTTGAGGCCCTGGTTTACAAAATTTTACACGTACTCAAACCTTGCGTCGTGTACAGACATGACAGAAGAAAACAGCTCAATGTGTATGACATTTACCCTAAATCTATGTTTGTGAAAAGTGAAAGAGGAACATCACCTCAAATCCCAAACTGTATAGTACCAGAGCATTAAGCAGTACAGTGTATTTCTCAATGAACACTCAATCTGCAATTCATATAAATCTACACAGGCACATCACATGCATTACTAATTTGTCATGGCCGACAGCCCTAGTCTCTGTATTGCAAGCAGCATGACCAAATTTTGTTATTGCTGTCAGATAACTCGCCCTGTAAAATGTCAAGCAGAAGCTCATTCCTGATGCTGCCAGACAGGGTTATCAAATCTGGCAGGAATGGCATCCGTAAGTTTATCAGGGTAACTGAATATGTGGTTTGCCATGGGATATACATGTACATGCAATAACTTCATGTACATGTATACAGTTTCAAAATACAACTCATGTACTGTAGGTATACACGTACAAGTACATGTACGGTACATTTTGGAAAATCTCATTCAGGTATAGTACCATATATATGTACATGTATGTAAACGTGCGTATTAAGCCTGTACATCTCATCCAACCTGTAAGTGTAAAGGATTCAGGACTGTTAGAGTTAAATTAACAGGGGTGAGATTAAGCGATGATAAAAGTAGCCGAAAACAGCTGAAAAATGGCATAAAGAGCTGAACTGTGAAAATCTCGTATACTTTTGTACCCAGCCAGTGAGGAAAAAAAAGCTGAAATCCATAATAAAAAACTGAAATCAGCTAAAAAGCTGAGAAATCTCACCCCTGCTAATTACTAAATGTATTATACATGTACATGTACCAGTACACTGTGAACAGTCCAAGCAAAATATCTCACCTTTTCACATTTCGTTTTTTTGTCGAAACTGTTTTTACCCACCCACCCCTATTTTCGATAAATCAGATCAAACTTACGGATTGCTCGCATGGCATGCATAATTCAGGCGAGTGAAAAGATCGATTTGTTTTTCCTTTTCTGAAAAAAATGTACCTTGACCCACCCACCCACTATTTTGAAAAAATTAAAACATCAAAAAATTTGAATGGCCACTGAGAAATTGACATTTGTTTTTCTTTTTTTGACCAATAGCTGCAGTTTTTAACCATTTTCCGGTTGAAATAATGTTTGATATTAAATTGAATATTCTTTTTGTGATCTTTACTTGCAGCTTCAGTAATCAGCTTTAAAATGGTAGCCAGCATAAATACTTAATAAGATAAACTATTTTTGACCATCAGATTGACATTTCCCCTTGAACACATGGTTACCATGTTTCAGTATTAAAGGAATGCCAATTAGCAGAATTAAATACATAAACTCTGTGGAATACATACCGTACATGTACGTGTACTGCATGCCATGCATACACGTACGTGTACATGTAGAGTGTATACATGTAATTAATTACAGAACTGTTGAAAGTTGGAGCAGATACATGTACATGTACATGTAAACACCCTTGTCACTTGTCAGTTTCTGCACTGATTTTGCTTGTTCAGGCAAATTCACACAAGTTTTTACACAAGTACCAGTACGTGTTCATTGCTTTTGCATATTTGTTTTGGAGTAGCTACATGTACATGTATGTTTGCTATAATAAAGCACACCAAATAAAGTGCAATGGAAACCTACATGTACAATGCAAGTGTCTACATGTGTACATGTACATGTACCGGTACTAGTAGCACAGGTACATGTAGCTACTGTACATGTATCTACATGTACATGTACAGGTACCGCTACAAGTACAATGTACATGCGACGAGAAAACAACAACCCAGGTTAGTAGTCATCAGTTGAGAAAATAATTTGGTAACAATGCCCAATCGATTACATGTAACAAGTGCCTGTGTCACCAGGAAAGTTTTGGTACTGGAAACGGTACAAGATGGGGTCCGGTCAATGGAGTAGCTGGGGGGGGGGGGGGGTGGGGCGGAATGGGAGAGGGAAAGGGCAATGTACTTTTCAGGGGGGGAGCAAATTTCCATGTGCAGAGTACATGTACATACATGTATACTCATCAGCAACAGAGGCAGGGGTTAGTTTGAGATGCCAGTATTTTCACACTAATTGGAGATTTTCCTCTTGTACATCTTTTTCCATTCATTTTGCTTGTCTTTCCGTTTTTCCTGAGCATTTCTCATTTTTTTTTGGGGGGGGGGAAGCAATGCCAATCCTCCCAATGCCAACAGGTTGGATTATTGTGCACCCAAGTTTCATGCATACAGGTTGATCTAGTCATGCTGCTCAGGAAATGTATAATTGCTGACTCTTTCCTGGATTTACTCTCACCACAAAGAAATGCTGAATACATGTACATGTACCGTACTTTCTGATCACTTGTGCTCTGAGCTAATAAATAACTCCATTCAGATTAAAAAAAAAATTGCAAGTTCCAGGCTGGTGTTTGGCAATGACTAAGTGTTCTGGGCAAAACCCATTCGTAATTTACAGGTAACTTGGCCTGCCAAGGTACATGTACATTGGAGAAGGGTTCCCTGTGGTACATGTACATTGTACATTGGGACTTGAGCTGGCTTACCGTAGTACGGTGGAATTACCTAGATTCCAGTGCTACTAACTTAATCTTGAGCTTGGACTCAAGTCACAATTTTTTGATTTTACACTTCATGTATCGGTAGCACACGGAAAGAAAAAGGACCAGACTTTGATTTGGGAGAAAATGACTTTGGCAAATTTGATTTTTTTTGCTGAAAGTATGCAAGCACACAAAAAATCTACATGAATGACTTTCAATGTATGAATACAACACTCCTGCTTTTATAATTATACTGCTATTTTATATAAGAATGTGTATGAATGTGCATGTAAATCAAAGATACCATATGGTAGTAGCATTATGATGGAAAAATTAACAAAGACTCCCTCGGTCCGTCAGTATGACGTCACAAGGGGCAAATCAACCCTTTGTGCTATTCAATAATGCACAAAAATTCCCGGATGTCCGACCATGAGAATGGGTCAGACTTACATGTATTTCCAAAACATGATGTTCATGTGGGTCATCACATGTACATGTCCTGTACATACATGGAGTAATGTGCACGTATACTGGTACGGCACCGTCCATTAATGAAATGCAATGTTGTGCATCATGAATACATGTAACGGTACATGTAATTCCACAATGTACAGTAGGCTCTTAGCAAATTTCTGCAGAATCTACTAAAAAAAAAAACAAAACCAGGAAACATGCACTGCATTCCACTCAATGGGACAACTTTGCAATCTCCATGGTCTCCATGGCAAACCATAAATACATAAATTTCACCGGTACATACGGTGTCACCAACAGGAAACACCAATGCTACTGGTACATTATCTGCGATTTTAAGAGAATTGTCAACTTACAGAGTATACACGTCCATGTACATGTACACAGGATTTCAACAAGAAACACCAAAATGACACTTTTTTCTTTTATAAGAGAGAAAAGTTGTTGAAGTCGTCAGAACAGAACAGTAACAGGTACTCCTAAACCTACAAGTTATGCCAAAACTTGACATTTATGTTTTGGAAAGCCTTATTTTGAAATGGCAGCAGAGCTGGGATCAAGATCTAATCAACAGGAAAAGATGTAGTTGATATTTAAACAAGGAAATGTATGAGCTGCAAAAAGAGTTTATTTCTTTTTCAAAAATACATCTACATATATACATGTACCACACACGTACATGTCCAGAAGACACATATGTACATGTACACATAAATCTTTTTTTTTATTCATGCCGGTACATGTACTAGTACGGTACCTACATGTACATGTACTGTAAGCACGGACATACCAGTACAGTGTACTGGTACATGTACATGTACATATACTGTACGTTGCTCAACTGTCATTCAAACACGAATACTGCATCTCCTCTAATGTCATGTACAGCTGTTGTTGAAGATGACCTCTGCAACTGGAGATTTCAACATCACTGTAGTTGAGAATTCAGTGATGCAAAGTTTATATGAGAGAGAAAAAACTAGATTTCTACCGTGTGAGTCATCACTCCAACATCATCTGCTCCAGCATGTGTGCATACTGCATAATAACTGCATAAAAGGTATGTGTGTGCACACTGCAAACAGGTTGTACCGTACAATTCAACAGACTGTCTCACATACACACACTGTGACACATGTAACTGATCAAATGGTGCTGTTCTTCAAAGGTTGAATTCTTGTCAAATGCAGCTACATGTAGTTAGAAAATGTGCAACATTTTAAAAGAGTCACAACACTGATGGAATACATGTAATTTGTATACATTTACGTGTATATGCTTACACAGCATTTTTAAAAGGCAAGTTCAGATTAGAACAAATCTTGGCCTAGAACCCCCAAAACACAAATGTGTGCCTGAGCACTGATGACTAGTGTCAAAATATGCCTTCAGAAAAATTTGAATAAAACCTGGTAAAGAGTTATCATATTGCACATAAACATACCGGTAATAATTTGAATTCCGCAGACTGAAGACACTGTTGCTATACATGTAGCTCATGATTCGGGAAAAGCTTTTGCATACTGACTAGTGCTGACCACCATCTCTGGAATGGACTGGTTCCTTTGAGCTTTTCTTATAAATCCATTGAAAACAGTGTATTTGGTGCAAGGTGTCTCTTTCACGTATGTAGCTAAGCAAAAACTTACTCTGAATCACGAGGTACCAATATGGCAACAGTGTCTTTAGTCTAGGGACTTCAAATTATTACCTGTACCGGTATCTTCATGTGAATGTAAAGAGCTCAGTGTATCAGATTTTATTCAAATTTTATTCACAAAAGGCTTATTGTAAGATGTGGCCTGAGTGTTACTCTGATCTGAGCTGAAGGCAAATTATGAGGTTGGCTTTATGACATACGAGTACATACATGTTTATGTACTCAACTGTGAGAAGGCCTCAAGATAAGCATAAAGTGCTGCAAAGGCCTTAAGGCATCTCCTTTCACCTGATTATTGATGGGGTACAGAGTAATACATGTATGCACATATGGCATGAACACTGTACTGGTATTACAATTGTGATGGCAGGGTGTGAACAAAGACATTATGGTTACACTTATTACTTGGTATCCAATACTTACCCGGTACCGTACATGTACAGTGTATGTGTACCGGTACATGTTAGTTTGTAAAGTGGTGGACAGGAAGTAAAAGAAAATGGAGTCAGTCTTGAAAATATTGCAAAGAGGAATCTAAAAACATTTGTACTGGAATCTTTTGCTCGTTGAACATGAAGCTGTGTCCGTGTACACGTAGAAAAACAAGGAAAACCATGTAATGTTAGATCAGCATTAAACGGTGTCACATGCACTGTGCATGCACATTATGAATACTAACTTGTCAAGAGGGTCTCCCTGACCCAGCTGTCCATTGGCCCCCTTGCCCCAGCTCCAAACCTCTGTCTGCAAAGTTGAATCATCCAAAGGACCTTCCAGTGAAAACCTGATGTCGGACCCCTTGCCCAATTCGGGCTGGGATCCGCAGCTCATGAGCTCCTCAACCTCAATATCCTCTTGGTTGACGTCTTCAGTCAGGCTGAATTTGGACCTCAGGCTGACGGGGCTCAACAGCTTGCTTATCTTGGAGGCCACAGCTTGCGGTAGGCTGGCGAGGATTCGGTCCTTGGGGGAGGTCCTCTCAGCTGGTCTGGGAGGCTCTGAGAGCTGAAGGGGCTTCAACTGCTGTGCCAGGTACTTCTTTGCAGATGCACTGTCAAAGGATTCTGTGAAAGTGAGTCGTCGCTCTGACCGAATTGTTGGGGTTGGGGTGCTGGCACTATCTGCCTGATCATGGAAAACCTCCCCATTGGCCATTGGCTCCCCTTTCACGGCCTGTGCATCTTGACCTTTGTCCTCATCTACTGTGTATGTACCTTGGCTGTTATTGGAGTCCTCGGAATCACTCTTGGTCGCATCGTCCTTTTTGGCCGCTTGCCTTGCAGCAACATCGATACTGTCAGGCGAGAAGCTTCTCATCGAGGGCATTTCTTCGACAGAGCTGCTTGTGGTTCTTGTGTCCGTTATGATGACAATGTCCCCTTCCTCGTGGAGGGAGTAGATTTCATCTGTCAGCTGGAGGCTACTGGTGCCAGAACCTTCCTCATCCAGATCTCTCAGCCTGGTGCCACTCAGCTTGGAAGAGCGCACTTTCTGTACTACAGCCAGACTGTGGTTTGAGCCACACGCTATCTGTAACACCTTCTTCCCAACCAGGCCCTGTACCTTTCGTGGGGTCAGGACTGGTGTTGACCCCGTCCCGAGTCCCAGCTGCGGTCCAGTCCCCCATGCCCATATCTCGGTGCTGCTAGACAAGGCCAAGGTGTGTGAGTCACCGCATGAGATCTGTGTGATGATGGGGTCGGAATCGGTGTCGCTGATCTGCACCTGCTGTGGGGCGTTGGTTTTCTCTATCTGTCCGATCCCGCACTGCCCGCTGCTGGAGTCTCCCCAGCAGAAGACAATGCCGTCTGAGCACAGCACCGCCGTATGGTTGCCTCCGCATACCACATCGATGACGTTCTCCCCCTTCAGGTCTTGCACGAGCACGGGCTGCTTGGTGACGTCAGAGAACTTCTTGTGGCCCAGTTGACCGAGTTCCCCAGCCCCGTAGCAGTAGACAGCATGCTGATCAGTCAAGAAAGCAGAGTGTCTGCTGCCCAGGGAGACCTTGATCACATTCTTGGTGTTGAGATTGGGATAGCTGTAGGGGGAGGTGCTGCTCAGGAAGCCCTTCCAGAAGTAAGCGACGGACTGCAGGCTCTGCTGCTGTTTGGCAGTATCTGCATCATCAGGCTCTCTGTAAGACCAAACAAATCAAAGGGATCATAAGAATTTTCAAGATAGAAATCCTTTGTAATTCTGCACACTTCATGAAATACAGTAAATACAATTATGTACCTGTCCACATGTATAACAGTATAAAAAGATTTTTCTTCCCTAAGAAACATAAATGAAAAACACAAAGTGCCCACTGGACAAGGGGAACAACATTAACAGTAATCAAGTTATAAAAGCACATTATTTCAGTAAAAGTGAGTAAAACACTTAATCTCTGAGTATTCATGGATATTGTACACGTATTGTATGCACCAAACATAACAACCGGTACATGCATTTTTACTGTCCATAATCCAAATTTTAATCTCTCACCAACCAGAACCAGATCTTAATTTCCAACCAAGTGGGAATTTAAAGTACAGTACATGTAAATACAGTATGTGCATGTATGCAATAAATGTGGAATTTCGGTAGTGCGGAAGATTTGTAGGAAGAAGCTTACAGATACATGTACATGTATAACACTACAGGTACATGCATTTTGTCTAGCTAACGGTGAAATGTTCTTTCAACTACAACCGGAATTGTCTTTTTTAGATTATCCAAGGAGAATGTATCTCCATGGTCTCACAAACAAAGCAACACAACTGTATAGTAGTATGGTATGATCAACATGCCACTAACATCTGATATTGCTGCTATGCTACAACTGTACATTTACCAGTATGTCATGTATGTAAGTACTGTACATGTGAGTTAAGTCTTTGCATTCAACGGTGATTTGCATACATGTACAATACATTTTACATACATTATATTGTATGAGGATGCAAGAACCCATCCACTGTACATGTACAAGATCTACATGTATACACACCGGTACAATTGTGCGTGCAAAGTGTACATGTACAATGTAATAACAAAATGTGAATGTTTGTTAAAATGACAAGTGGTACATTTGATGTAGATATATTAAACACAAAATCCAAAAATCAGGGTATGTGCAGGCTATCATATCTTAACCACAACATGAAGCCCAATAGATGGACCATTTGCATATATGAAATGCTATGTTAGCATACCAGTAGTAGGACAGAATTAATTAATATTCATGACTGAGCTTTCCATTCTAATTGGACATCATTGTCCTTACAGCATCTCACTACACTCAATGCAAACACCCTGTTGAGATCACAGTCTGTCAAATCTGTCACTGTTTGCGGTTTGGTGAGAGCCCATTTTATTCTGGCACTTTCGCGATCTTAAATTGAATGCCCAGTGGTCTAGAAGTGTCCACAGATTAGTCATCGGTCTAAGTGCTAGAGACGGTCTTTTTAGCCACAGGCAAGTTCATTTTTTTGCTAACAGATACACAGATAGTGGAAGTGCCAAAACTACATGGACACATACAATGTACATGTACGTGCACACTGTACCGATACACGTATGCCAGACACTTCTTAATCGTGCTCATACATACCGGTTACATATACACATAGTTAAGCATCTGAGATGATGAAAAAATTGTTCACAGTGGAAAACGTGCTCGTCAAGTGCAGACATTGAAGCATTTGGTATTAAACTATGATTTCTCACATTCATGTGTTGCAAGAGAAACTTCACGAGCAGAGCGGCTTCTGAAACAGCAACCGCTAATTACTAAAATAAATGATCTGAATACCGCACACTGGTTTTCATGCATACATGTACATTTACATGTGCTGCATAACAATTTTCATCTTATTTTGTTTATTGATACGAGTACATGTACATGTAGACTATACAAACAGGAATGTTGCCAGTCAATACATGTACATTAACATGTAGGGCCTAAAAAAAATCAAAGCCATATTTTTGCCTAATTTTATAAACGTACATGTACATGTATCTAGAATTCCAGATTTAAATATACATGTTGGGAAGATGCCAAATTTCAATGCGACAGTTTCACTTTGCTGTCAGGAATATTTCCTTAAAAAGGGTCCTTTTTCTCTTCAAATGGCAATAAACTAACAGGTTAAAAAGAAATTAATTCCACAAGACTAAAAAAATGAATTTGCAAATTTACCGGATATTTCATGTGTTAAGCCGTATGTATGATTATTTGCGAAATTATACCAACATGTGCATGAACTATACTTCATCACTGCATAAATTTGTCAGTTGTCTCATCATGGAGGAAGGAATAGATTCATACACTGTACTGCTACATGTAGTGTAACTGCTATGGTCTTCTGTGCTTTAATAAACAACAAATCAAGGAATTTAGCATGTCTGCCATACATGAACATGTACAGTTACTAATTTATTCCTAGCACGTATTACGAAACCCCCTGAGATGGCAATTATCTTCCAGTCAGCTGATTATGATCAATAGGGGACTGCCCCTGGCCATGAGGCCCCCCATCCTGTCAAGATTGATCCCCATTCATAAATACAATACCACATGACACCAGTGTGCTGATTTACAATGTACATGTACAGTACATGTACATGTACCAGTAAGTTATGGCCAGCTGCTAGATCTATAGGGTGTCTTGTTTACAATGAATGACAGAGTTGGAAGGTTTGTTTAGAGGTTTTTTCTTCAGCAGTATGAAATTATAGCAATTATACACATACAGTATATTGTAGGATGTGGGAGTGGTGGGTTGGATGGGATCATGGGTTGCCTGGGAGTGAAGGTCAGTTACGGGTGATCTCATAACATACAGTGCATGGAGTCATCTCTTGGGTAAGCTCAAGGCACAGTCCCACGTCTGCAGCTGTCCATTACATTCTGGAAAAACAGGGTTCCTGCACCAAAAGGATGATTAAATTCCATGCTTTTCCATGACCAAAATGAAAATCCATGATCCAATAGTTGCAATTTCTTGAACTCTTCGGACTTTTACCTGTAAAGTTGCAAATGAAATCACACACTTTATGCACTTATTTCTAATAGAAATCACACAGTGTTTGAAGAACTTCCATGACATTTCCATGACTTTAATCATTTCTACAAAATTCCATGACTTTTCCAGGCCTGGAAAACAAACATGCATTTAAGACCAGTTCAGGAGAATGAACGCGGCAAGGTTATTATCAATGTTTGTTCTCCTGAGCAAGGTTTTAAACATTAACTTAGTTTAACACCGGATAAGCACATATTTATTCCCATTCATAAATACCTGTTTATTCAGAGTCAAAAGAAGTCAAGATATGGTATGATGGATTTCCAATGATATTGTTCTAAAATGTTACTTTCATTTTCCCAAACACCCTAACCCATTTTATGGTACATGTATGTTCCTTTTGAAAATTGTCCAATAGAATGTCCTTTTATTCGGACTTGGCACGTGTGTTGCACGTTCTGCATGTTGTTTGAGACCAATAGGGATGGAGTAAACTTTCTCATATCCAGGTACATATACCAGCGCGTGTTTCACAAAGCGGGCATCATCACTTCTCAGCGGGTGTTGTCAATACACGGTCAAGTTGCAGGTTGTTGAACAGTGAAACTGTCTGAGGTACAGGTATTTATGAAAGTCCATTTTAAAAAAAGATGATCTCTGTACTGTACAGAGATCATGCCAATACCGTTTTGACACTTTAGCAAAAACTGATTTACTGCCATGCAAGCAATCCATGCTTAAGCATGCATTAGTTGCACTGCTACATAGTACATTGTTTATGTACATGTAATGGAGGTACACGTACATGTACATGTACATTGTACATGTGCTGGTATGCATGTACATTGGTATTCTGGACCGACTAAGGCACACTTTGTTGATCTAGAGAGGCTGCAAAAGAAAACTCTAAAGAATTATTTTGGCTGGTGATCTTAGTTCTGCAAACCCTGTAAAGAAATTTGTCAAAAGTATGGGCTTCCGACTATATTGCTGATAGATTGGAACAACTCTTCTTCAATTTTGGCAAAATCCTCTTGGATTGCCAAACCTATTGGCATTGGCTCCCTCAAAACTGAAATTACAACTTGCGAAATTTGAATCAGATGTGTACTCTGAAATACATGTACTGGACTAACCGATATAAGAGGAGCTGTATTCCATCTCTTGTAGATGCACTTAATAAAAGTAATTAATGTGTTTTCTGTTTCAGTGCTGGGTTTTTGTTGGCTCTGGTTGCGTGGTGATGGTTTACTCTGCTCAAAAATTGGCTTATGCATACATGTACATGTACACGAAGGTGTCCGGCTGGTACCACGGATAAAAGATGGTTGTCCTGTGATAACCTGATATGTCTGGTCTTCCAGTCATAATTGTTTTGTTTTTGACTTGTGTCTTTTTGTCTTTGAATCCCATGCTCTTGCCACTTCTGTTACTTTTTGATACTTTTTTGCCATACATGTATTTTGTTGTGATTCGTATTGGTAATGTCCTTTGTACGTTTCTACATGTACCGGTAGTCTGTGGTCTGATAAGGAAAGTGAAAATGTATTCTTTTGTAAATGTATCACATTTCCATGTGTCCCGATTATTGTCATCTTTAGTCTTGTATTTCTTTGCATTGCTTTTCAACAAAATATGTGTATACGTTTTACGTAGATCAATCTTTTTATATATACATTACTTAACATTTATGTTTGAAGCAGTTACCATGGTAATTCCAGAATTGTGTGGTACACGTATGGTACATGTATATGAATACAAAAACGTAGGGTCATGGTAGAGTCTACTGATGATGACAAAGGCAGGTTGTACTAGTTTAAAATAAATGTGCACTGTACAATGGCTAAATGCATTGGCAGTACAACACTGTAGGTGTACCGGTAGTACCGGGTACCAAAACCCCACATGGGAATGAGCTGGGGAATCCTCAAGATTCTTGACGTCTAAGAAACAGTGCAGATCTTCAGCTCATGGGAGTAAGGCTTGGTTTCTTCTTCAGGATGAGTCACTCCGCCGGGAGAGTAGAAGATGGGTGATGTGGCAGGTGACCTCATTACCCAGGAGACCGGCTTAGCAACGCCACAGTTTGCTCTCCGTCTGCTTGGCCCTGCCTCACTCATGCATGAAGTGCTCAGGGAATTAAGGGAATGTACTGGTTTCCCTTGTGACCCTCTGCTGGGGTTTCTTGGGAAGTATTGTAGGCTGAAAGAAGGCGTGGACTGGCTCGAACATGTTGGAATGTGGATAGCGCAGAAGGAAAAGTGCTACAACACTCATTTAGATCCAAAATCATTTTTACCCTTAATAATCTGTCAACTTTTAAGTGCTGAATCCCTTTTACATCTTACAAGACATACACGTGCCATACATACATGTACATGTATCTCAACTGCAATAATAATAAATCTTTATACCGTGCCCAAGCAAGCTCACGGTGCCTAACACGGGATTAATAACACATACATAACAGGGACCCTAGAAATTCAGCCAAAAAAATACATGTACATGTACAAGAGAGGATAAAAAACATGTGCAAGCAAGGTCTTGGAAAAGGAAGGTCGTTAAAGAAAGTCTAAACTGAACTCAGACTCAGCTTCTCTCACAAATACTGGAAGTTCGTTCCAGAGGTGTAAGCCTGCTACTCTGAAGGAGTTACATGTATCTCCTGCTATCTTTTTGTTAGATATCGGGATAGAAAGCCGAGTAAGATCAGAAGACGAGCAAAGTCGGTGTTCATGGGAGATTGATACACTCAGTAACTGTATAAGATCAGTCAGATACATGTATGACTCGACACATGAAAAAAAAACATGACGGCAGGCTGCTTTCATCCGTAAAATTATCAATCTTAAGTGAAAATGCCGACACTCAAACAGAGTACTTAATTTGTTCGATACATGTTGACATTCACTCAATACCCAATCCTTTTAGTGGGCATGATGGTTACCTTTTGCCTGCGATTAAAAATCAGTTTATAGGCCTCCATGTAGTGAATTATTCAGTACCAGGCTACCAGCATGGCAAACATGCTCTTTTTTCCCTATACGCATATGTACAGTATGTGATCACTGGATCTACATGTAGCTCAATTTCCAGACTAACAGACACACCTGAAATTTCACTCTTCATATGAGAGGTCAGGGTTGGACAAAGTACATGTACATGTACATGCACTGTACATGTATGCTATGAACCGGGTAGTTAAATGTTGCAGGGTTTGTTTGGTTCATACAGTACATTTCGGTACCTGTACAAGTCCCTACAGGTACATGTACATGTACATTGCAGTTTATTTTACAAAATACATGTAGAAAACCTGTACCAACTGGAGAGTTTGCAGCCTACACACACCGTGTACTAATACTTGTGTTGTTTATTATCTCGCAATGACCAAACAACCAAGGCAGGATTTATCTCAACTTGGTTCTTAGAAGATAAGCCTAGGCTACATGTACACTAATGGTCATTTATAATGTTTGATACATGTACAGTACATGTACTGGTACATGTAGCTTGTACCCAATCGTCCCATAACCCAGAGAACATCTACATACACGCATCTGTTTATTTTACTGTTTTTAGGGAGATTTCAGAAAAAAGAAGTTGAATACTTGGAGCCGTCAAGTTTAATAAAAAGCAGGCTGAGTTAACATACATGTACAAGTACATGTACATACTGGTACCACGTTTACAAAGTTTATTACACTCAACATGCTCACACTTTGCGTGAAAAGATTTTCTATCTACATCCCCCACCAAAATCAGTTTGGAACAAAAAAATCTTCTAAAATAGCTACCCTGTTGTGTTCAAAATATATACATGTAGGGGAAGAAAGTTCTGGTTTTCCGTGTTAGATGTTCTTGGCGCTGTATGGTCACATACTGTAGCAACTCAACCATGTCAAAAGTGTTCGCGCGTAGGCCTGGGCCTACATGTACATTCTGTCCAATTTTGCACATGTTTTACTGAAATGAATCTGAAAATGACACATTGTGCCAAGCATTTATATAATTTTGAACACAACTGGATACTTATTTTCAAAGATTTTGGTGTTCCTGACCAATTCTGGTGGGGTATTAAAGTAAAATCTTTCAAAATATGCAATGAGCCATCATATATGTACATGTACATGTAGGTTCCATACAGTATGGCATGTTACTTGCAGAACTCCAAGTTACATTAGATGCATTTGACCTAATAAATGAGTTTGTAACACCACCGAGTATGGGTTTTTGAATGCAGCCCTGTTATGTCAAATTGGGGTAAAGTTACATATTAACATGATTAAAGATCAATCACATTACTTTGACATACATTAGTACATGTACATGCACCGGTATGTAAAATGGTTACTGAACAGGGAATTGGTAATTGTTAACCATGTCATGACTAACATGGCAGCTTTTCCTCATATTTATAAATAAAATCGTCATTTTGGGAGTTCAGTTCCACTGTGAGAATGCTTAGGGTAAAAAACGCACCGATGAGGGTGGCAAACAAATCTATTGATCTGATGATGTCAAAATACAGCTCTTGTTTCCCAAGGCTTTCTTGACCTTGGGGCAGAACAGAGAAAAACGGGTGAAGTACATGTACATGTGTAAGTTAGATGTCATTCTAGGCAAATGACCATGGCCATCTGCCTAATATTCATTAGGACCTTACACTAGAGAGTTGGGATGGCTCAATTTTATCATACTGGTACAATCCAGTGTTGACAAACACTGTTGATGGAAAAACCCAAAGTGGCTTTCACTGTCCGACCTCTTTAAATTCACAGTTACATGCAAGTGCATGCAAGCACAGCTTTTACGTGAGCGGGTGTGTTAGCCCCAAAATAATGAAAGTTGTATAACTGCAGAGCTGTAGTGTGACGGCATCAAAACAGGCTTTATTGGATGCTCCTGAGGACTGTCGTTTTCAGTTTACCTGATATGACGGACTTCAACTCGTGCTTTTGACGTCAGTAGCAATCTTTTTTTAGTTTTTACCGACTGAACTGTTTGTTATACACTTATTTCATAAAAATGGAAACCGTGAATTACCGGTACATGAACCAATATGATTGATCTTCAACAAAAATCCACTTTCTCAAACAAATCTTCCCTCAAAATTCAAAAAGCTGTCAAAACGTATGCACCTGTACATATCTACCGGTATTTAACTCCAATGGCCTATGTGTTCAGGACTGTGTGGCTATTTCTTGAAAAAATTGGAGCTTTTATTCACCACTCTCTCATTCCCCTGATGAATGGAAAACAAAGTCTACACATCGCAATCTTACTGAGGGAATGCGCATGCAGCGTATGCAGTCGAGGTTGCAGTCAACCATCAATCCAACGCATGCGCAATGTGTAATGTGCAATGTGTTTGCATTGCTTTTGTCAGGAGAATGAGAGAGTGGTAAAAACTCACTTTTTTGCAAGAAATAGTCGTACAAGAAAAAGTTGGTCTCATCATGGAGGAAGGACACAGGAGTTTGAATTGCCCAGGCAAATAACATCTGTCCAATTAGCGCTTTCTGGCTTGTTCGATATGTCCATAGCCAGAGCGCAGCGAGTGCTTGCTGTGCACCATCTACATGTATTTCACAACCACGTAACCCCTTTATACCCTGTGATCGTCGTCGCAAGTCTTTGGCTGATTATCTGTATTCTTAAGATTTCTGTGTACTGAAGTATAGGAGATGGAATATCCATGCAGCTGTTGGTCCTTGGTAAGATCTTGTAACATCAAATATATCATACTGTACATGTAATGCTTGCGCAGTTGCTTGTGTTATGCCATATGACCTAAATGTACATATGTGCAGTTACTGCCCTTAACGAACGCCTTCTGCAGGAGTTACATATATTTTGAGAATAGATAGCCACGTTGTTGACAATATTTTGTGTTTTGTTTGAACCATTCTTAAGATGGTTGCAACTCCTTCTGTGTCCTTCCTCCATGGTCTCCTGGTCCTGAACCCATGGGTCAATGAAGTTAAATAGAGATGCATATGTTTTTACTGCTTTTTTAGGGAAGATTCGATTGACAACTACATGTAAGTGGAATTTTTTGGGGGAAGAAAATGTACCCTGATTTGACATAATGGCTGCTAGCCCTACTAGTGTGGCACAGACTCTCACTTCCGCTCCATCCTCAGCCACACATCCGTATACGCAATTTCGTGTCGGCGTACTGAAAAATTTTGGCGTAAACACTTATCATCGTGGCCGCAATTTCTTTTGCACGCAGATACGATCCTTACCCTCTCCGCTTTCTTAGTGCCATTTATTGAATGATTTTACTCACGTTGTTCTGGTATTTTCCAGTCTTTTTGCCTTCACCCATTTAATCTCAAGGGCTTGCTCTCACAGTCGCCATCTTTAAAATAAGGTCGTTGAATATATTACGTCACTTGACCCCTCATCGTCTCGACGGCTGTTCTATGTCAAGACATCTAAACTGCTGCCAAAGTTTTGGAAGAGCCCATTGGTACATGTGGTATCTTATCGCTCAGTCCGTGTATTAGATATGTCTACACATGGAACTGCCGTCGAGACGATGAGGGGTCAAGTGAAGTAATGTTCAACAGATGTGTGGCTAAGGATGGAGCGGGAGTGAGAGTCCGTGCCACATTGGTGGGACTACATGGCTGCATTCAAAAACCCATGGTCAAAAGCCTCAGACTGTCAGTCACACAGAGGAGTTCTGCAAGTATTCAGTGATAGTGGTCATTGGTCATGGTGACAAATTAATATTGTTATTGGCACTAGTATTACCTTGGGACCATGGATACAGCCTAGCGTTAGATCATGGAATTCGTTCAACATGTCAGACATGTCCAACACGTCCAAGCATTTACATGTACTTACACATTTCCTTCCATGATTCAGTCAGTTCATGCAAAGAACATGTAGGGCCTCCAGCTGCTGTAAACACTGGTGTTGAAGACGTCTCTGCGAGTCCAGGAGCGTGTAATCAACTCAGCATGAGGTAGCCTAGGCCTACATGTACATGTACATCGTAAACTGACGTACGCGCAGACTCGAGTACTCTAGGCCTATACCACGTATACAGATAAACACACTTCGTGCATTTCAGGCGCAAACAATGTCAAACAATTTCAGTGCCACCAAAATATGCCAGCTATAGTGACAAATGACATAGCGAAGCATGCGAAATCAAATCTATTCTAAAGCTGAAAATTTACGCGATTCTCAATGCAATCTTTGACACCGGAGAGAAAAGAAATTCTGACTGAACAGCTGTCCTGTCGGCGGCCGGCGCGAGATCCAACATTTCTTTTGATATTATTTAAACCTCGGTTTCATCACCAGCTGTGGCGCGCCAAAAGAATTCAGAGATCATTTTGCTCACGAAGTCGAGATACTCGGAATCTGTGCAGCCCACTGTTCATCTAGAATGCACATGTACTCTTAAATTGTATACTGCAAGGTAAGGGGGTTTCGTTTTCTTTTTGTAAAGGAAAATGTTGGAAAATAGTCAGGAAAGCTAAACAGAGTTCGAGGTGTATAGAAGCCAATTTTCAAAAATGGCTCCCATGTCGATAAGCAACTGGTAAACGGCGCGAATTGTTTGAGAGCTTCGTTACGTGACGACGGGGACCACCGACACATTAATTAAAATAATGCCCCGGTCCAGGTCCTTACCCGGGGAAAAAGTAATTTCTTTTCTTGTCCATTCTCATCAACCCAATGGAATTATCTGTGATAGTAGCATTTCTAAAATGCTAACGATTTCATTTCCTTTACTTCATTAAAAAAATGACACAGTTTGTCTAGGGGAGCAATTTACCAACAGTGTTACCCTGCTCTGCACATGGCGTCACCGCGGTAGTCCGAGTCTCGCCCGTTCTCAGTATTCCATCCACTTGCAACTGAGCACATAGACTAAATTACTAGGAAGTGCTCTCCCCTTGAAAACTTTTTTAACAGATATGAAAGCTAAACAGGAGAAAATCACCTATTTGCTTGAAAACACCTCGGAATTGACCCCTTTAAATAGAGTTCTGCTGCAGAGTTTTGCCTCCCCCCTGGTTAAAAAAAAACTATTATAAAAGACGCCGGCATTACGTGAGCAGCCCTGCATCGCAATGAATATCAATTTGTTTTCTGAAAAACAAATGAAATTCTTGTCTGGTCACTAATCTTTCAATTTCTTTTCAATTTTTAATTATTCCCACAAAAGAAAATCACCCCCCAAAAAGTGATTCTTCCGGAAGTCTGATTGCATCCATTTTTCAAGTGGCAACCCTCAACTTTCTCAGGCACTTAGGACCATTTTTCAACCGTATTTTTTAGCCATTCTGCCCTTATATGAAAGCTCAAAGACCCAGGGAGTTGATCCTGGCAAGGATTTACACAATCTCACCATTTTGGGGGCCAAAGATTTCCTTGTTCAAAAGATACTGGGGGGGGGGCACTTTTAATGCTAATGAGCTGGCCAGAAATTCTCACTTGAATGAGTGGCCTGCACCCTTACATGTTCTTCCCGACCTGCCCAAAACTCGAGAGGGCGATATATAAAACGAGCTGCCGGTTATGCCCAGCATATGTCATGTGACTGACAAGTGAGCACTGAAATGAGGTTGTCTCAGTGCGCCACAATGGGGGTCACAAAGGGGCCTAGGGGTGCACCCTCGTAATTAGGCCAGAAATATGTCCGCCAAGCTCATTAATAAAAGTTATACACTCAAAATATTATATATTAGAGGGTCCTGAGAGCCATGGAACTGAGGAATTGAAGAAATATGAGACTGGACCTGAGTGCCGGACTCGGGGCTTCCAATTCTGAGCAATTTATGCAATCGAGTTTGAAAGTGGCACCATTTGAGCCATTTTGCCGAGGGAGGGTTTTTCAAAATGGCTACTTTTCTGGAGAGGGACATTTTCTACCTTTTAGGGGTGGTCTGCTTCTGGTGAAAATNTGGTGCACCCCTAGGCCGGGAAATTTGGGGTAAAACGAACACCCGTGCAACAGAGTACGGACTCGGCACTTCGAGGGACCACTTTATCTCTGCGTTTGACATTGAACCGACCAGCGTCCCCTCAACACATCCCATGGCCTCTTGTGTAGTGCAACGAGTCACAAATTTTAGTGGCTCAATTCGAGCCAAGTCAGGTAACGTTGTGACTCAAGTCAGTCGAGTCACCGTCACTCGAGGCAAGTCAAGTACGTAACTCGAGTTGATTCGAGTCGGAAAGTATTTGAACACAATACGAGAAATTATAGGTTTTCCCGGCCGAATTTATCATCTTCGCACACGAATTAGCCACAGTTTCATTGAAATTAGCCCAAAATAGAGTGAAGATCTAGATCACCATTTAAAGATCATTTGGCTTCCTTCTAACTTGAGCATGCAATGTTGTTATTCAAAAAGTGAAGGGTCAGCATTCTATTTGGAAAGCACACACAAAAAACAAATTTTCCCAAGGCACGCCCGCGGTATGTGTTTTGGCGTTCAATTTCGTGAATCGGCAAGCATGTGTGAGATTCGCGCAATTTTATTCATTGAGCGTTAAATATTTTAATTCTTTTTGGGGGTGGGGGCTAATTTATGAAAATATCTCATGAAAAGAAACGTTTGTTTACTTATTTACTAATTCATATTTTGTTTCTGTTTGGATTTGTATGAAAAGAATGAATAACAGCGAAGTCAAATTTAATCACACAAAGGGGCAAAGTGGTTACATGTCCATAAAGAATGAGAAAACAAGAATGAAACATTAAAGCAAAACATTACTTTAAAAAGGTGACCAAAAAAGAAAAAGAAAAGAAAAGCCATAGTTTAAGAGATTCCGAAAAATCTTAGTTTACATGCACACTTACGGAGAGAGTATGTTTCTTGGATATAAATACAGAAATTACAAATCAATAAACTGCATCTAAAGGATTTCGATTTCAGCATCCGTGAAGAAGGTCCAGGGAGAGTGTCATTAAATTTCTACATTTTGATTAAACACAAGTAAATTTTAACTGTGTTGAATAACTCTTCATAAATACAGTCAAAAGATTAAAATGGTTATATAATACCCTACAACGCTCTTTACTCGTAAATGTTGATAGGCGACCGTCTCTATCTGTTTTTTAAATCACATGCACCAATCTGGAGAAAACTCTACAAGACGTTGTTTATTAGTGTAAGTAACCAAGCACTATTTACATGGGCACTATCCATTGAAAGTTATGAAAGAATATTTTTTACAATAAATCTATACTGGCATGTGAAACACCCCCCAGCTGGAACTTTTTAATGATATTAACTGTGTCACGAAAAAAGGCGAGTTTGTCATATTTCAAGTATTATTATTAAGTATTTCTTGTAATGAAACCAAGAATTTTCCCAAAGCGCCAAAAGTAAGGCAGTAAAGTCTTACACTTCAAAAAGCTTTGTAAATGTAATTGTATGAGACGTTATGCATTCCTTGCATCATTTTCACAAGTGTGTAAAACATACTTGTTTTTTCTTACCCCTCCTTCTTCCCGAAAAATACTTAAAATACGCAAGAAAATGTACACATGAAGGAAAGGAAACTGCAGTATATCCGGTTCATAAGTATGACGTCACTTCAGTTTAAACCACGCTCACTACACATGCACTGGACATAGAGTTAGATGTATTGATCGTTGTTTCCTTTGAACCGTAGAACAGGAAGTTAACGAGCAACTGCAGCGATCGTCCAATGGTAGCCTGGAAATCGTGGCGTGTCCGCCTTTGTGACGAAGTCACTTACAAATGGGATACCGGTCGCGTTCACACATCGTGACAAAATCATGTAGACCTTTTTAAATTAAAGGGTGGAACACTGATTGCTTTTCTTGTGAAAGTTTTCACAAGTGAGGAAAACCATTATGGACTTGGGACGATGCTGTCAGATGCATCCTCCACGTACAGTGCTGTGCGGCAAATCTTTCTGATGTTCAAGAACATTTTACAGAAAGGTTGAATAATGGCAATGCAATTTTAGGTCGGGCAGTCGAATATCCAGTTCTTAAACTGAATGTCTCTTTGAGCTCTTTATTTGATACATTTCACGAGAGTTCCTAATAGTACTTTGGCGGCATTCAAGCTGTGTAAACTGATATTATCAAAAATAAGCTAGTATAAGATATCGGTATAATGATTATGCTTGCTGTCTCATTTACCAAGCACAGGACCCCATATGTTAAAGATGAAAATGGCATTGCGGACTCTTTTTAACTGTTCAAGTTGCTATTTTAAATCTATTTATAGTTATGTGAGAAAATATTTATTATTAAAGAATACTGTGTACAACCGCCTGGTATTTTTTCATAAAGTCAGCTACAACAACAACCGATATTACCCCAGCTATCTTACACACTACACTCGACCGCCACTGGCTGGCAACACGGAAGTAAGTCTCACCATAAGAAAGATCGGCTGCTGCGACCATCACCATGTATACACCCATCATGAAATCCGAAACTGCCAGATTCATAACCATAAACGAATGAGTCTTCTTGCATCTATCACCTGTGCCTTTCAACCTCCAAATGATGGCCACTACATTACCCAAGAGGGCGCTCAAGCCCAATACCCACATTGCAACACGCAACAGGTTAGTCTGCAAGAGACTTCCACACAGATTTAGAGGAGGTTGTAACTCGTGTAATGCATCCCTTTTCCACCGAGAAATGTGCCAGCACGACAAAATCACAACATAAACGGTAGTCATCGACATACCTACCGAGAAAAACAGAAGTGAAATAAAATGGTCTGAAGTGCTGAAAACGCTTACATTCTAACAACCGCGAGGAAACTACTGAAGAAACATTGCATGTGGGTCGTGGGCTATATAAAAAAAGATGAAGGAACAGATAATAATTATGATGTCCTGAAAACGTATCAGAGGCCGAGAATCTTGAGAAAAGAAATACTTTTACAATTCGAGGACTGTACGCGCTCACTCTTATGGAGGCTGAAACATTTTACTCACACAGTTCTGAGAGACACCAAAGTGTTGTATGCTCCTTCTTCAACCTTGGTAAATTTGTCATTTTCCAATTGAGCGATGACTACACTGAAGATAAGAGCATGAGAAAACAATTTGAAAATTGTCATTTGACAATAATAGTGTATTTTGCTTTGTTTCGCCTTTTGTTTGGGAAATAAAACTTTCAGAAGTGTATGATAATTTTGAGTCACTAATTCATCAATTTGAAATTCTCGAATACGCCTAATAATGGGGGAAAACCATATTTTCAATCAGGACTATTAGTTAACTTCAGGATATCTTCAGAGTATACGAAGCAAAATCATGAGATTTCATTCCAAGAATTCTTTCACTCAACTTTTACTGAAAATCTGTCCACCACAAGCACATTATTGGATTTTGCGAAAGCAAACACAAACGTGAATTTGTGACGTCAGATCAAAATATTCGCTCGACGATTTCGCAAAAGTCAAACACTTTTCAGCTCAAGCGAAACTTCTTGATTCGTACTGCAACATGTAGCCGAAGACTACAAATTACTACTTCCAATTTAGCGATGGAATCCATTAACGTATCTTGTCGAAGAACATTTCTCTAATAAACTTCAATTTATACTTTGGATTTTAAAATTGCCCTGTTTTAATCTCGCAAAAGCATGTTGAGAATCATAGTTTTATGTAAAAATGAACTCTGAAATATGTTTTTGCTTACAGTGTTTGGAGATCTGTTAGACCTACGAAAGCATCCTCCGAAATAGATATCATGGAAAGATTTATCATCAACCTGTTGGGGGATACGAGTAATAGCTGCAGGTATAATCACAAAATATAATGTTTCTCATAACAACTGTCAATTTATCCCCTTGTTCTTCTCAGGTTTCCTCGCTTCAGTACAATTATTCTGAATTTAGAACAGCAATGGAGGAACTGGTAGGAACCTGCACGCATTTTCCCGGTATCATGCCAGAAACAGACCATTGCAATAATATAATGTCCTTTTAAAAATGTACTTGAAGTGTTGCTTACAATGTTTTGAGTTGCCCCAATTCCTTGAAGACAGGTAAATCAATGGATGTGATGCTGTTGTTAGAAATCTCTCTGTAAATGCACATCAAATTAGACATTGAATTATTATTACATTCACCAACGGTATGATGACGGGGATAAGAGAGACGGAAGTTTGGCTGCATGGTGGTTAATAAATGGTGGTTATATTCAGTATTTAGCTGAGCGATTAAAACTTCGTAAATGATAAATATTTTAACGAGTTGTTTCCCATCTTCATTGATGCCAGAGTAGTGATCATGAAATGACATTATGCATACAAATGAAGAAAAAGGTCTTCGAAATAAGAACGCCGTTATTCAAAAGACACTGACGAACCCTACAGTCATAAATCGATACTTGCCCCTAGACACGGGTGGCAAACGATCTCATGACCCCGAAAATTAAAATCTCTTCGTTTAACAAATCAACCAACTTGGTAAATATTGTTGCTGAAAGTTGTACACTTGCTAAGCCTGCACTGTTGGAAATGTCATTTCCTTTAGCTTTAAGTGTCCATGCAATGAAGATTTCTCTTAAACATACTTTTTGTGCATCTTCATACAATCTTCCAATGTATGAAAATGCTGACGTCATTATGGGACTAAGATTTCAAACATTTATCAAAACATTTCTGGACACCTGAGGGCGATATTACCGTGCTGTAAATCAGGAAAGACACTAATCACTTTCCATGTTTTTTCTGTTTACATTGTGAACCCAAACTTTATTTGAAGCCATTTTGAGAAAAGGTTTCTCGTTGACTTACAGGCATGTACTCAAAGAATAATAACACACCAAAGAGAAGAAATTTAGTGCAGAAAAATATAAATTCCAACTGTTAAGTTCACAAATCAGTGGAACTTTCCCAACAGCCCTCAAGGCACGTAACGAAACATGCCCTTGGTGGCTGCCAGACAAGCAATCAATCAAAGCTCGGGTTGCTCCGCGCTGAAGGAAACTTCGCGCGCTTTCGGCCTCTTTTTCCCTCTGTACGGCTAATTCACTGTTGTTTATGTGCATTGCAATAAGTAAGCATCAATGCTTCTCTCAGAAATGTTTTCAGAAAGTGAATTCTGGATTCACAGTTATTAAAGGGCAGCCGCAATGATTTTTTTCTTGAACAAAATTTTCAGCCACTTCATACTCTTCTTCAGAATCTCACAAGTTGTTTCACACTCCCATCTGGTAAAATATAGTAAAATGTGCTCTTGTTTAAACACTTAGAATTAGCTACGCTTTCCTGGCCAACTGAGGGCGATGTTGCTGTGATGTCATCCATGGAAGACAAAGTTCATTGCACAGATTTCTCTATTAAACAAAGAAGAAATCTGGTCTTGAAATTTGGTGGCTTAGCAATACCACGTTAATTTCCCAAATACACTCTGTTCACGTATAGAACAAATTAAGCAAATAAAATTCGTTTTCGTCAGTGCACATTTTTTCCCGCTTTATCGTTCAGTTTCATTTCCGTCTTTCCACTTTGTTTACGACCATTCAAAACTAAACGATTACCAGTCTTTGGTGTGACCTCTGTTGTCTTTTTGTTTACAATAGCTGCAGTCATTATTGAAACTAATCGATTTGCGTAGGATCTTTTACCTGCGCGTGATTTTCTCTTTTGTTTAAAGTAAATCTATTTCGTATTCTAAGCGTTCAGTTTAGGACTAATGGAGAAGTATATGCCGACGGTCTTTTACTGCAAGTCATTCTTGTTCCATAATAATTGGCTCGATGATTGTGAATGATCCACCGTTAAACCGTTTTTTTCCTTGGAAAATCAGATTTGTACAGGATTCAAAAAGGGCTTTTAATGGAACCAGAGGAAGGACCCATTAGCATTTTCGGTGTTTCACGTACATTCACATCAAGTGAACAAAAAGTAAGTAAAATAATGTATGAAAACGGGGCTTTAATTAATACAGGTGCACATGTCATCTTTGGTCTGTATATTTCCATTAAACAAACGATCGTTTTTTTGGCATCAATGCATCAGAGCGCCCATCCCATCTTCCAAGGTGGAACGTCTGTACAAATACAAAGGTAAAAGTCACTCCTTGTGATCTATATTTACTGAGTAAATAGCAGCAGAAAACCATTCGGCAGTGGTACCTACTCCCGGAAAAGTAACACACCTTGCGTTATATCCTGCAAGAAACGAGACCAAGGGGTACCCCAACATGTCCAATCGCTATACACACTATAGACTATTGTTACCTAACACATCCCCCCATTTGTCTGAAAAGAATTCCTCAGATTGCAGTGAAACACTGACCAACACAAAGCAGGGGGAGGGCTTCTCCGTCTCATGTCTTGCTTCATATGCCTTGCGTCGGCATCTTTACAAGTGTGTGGAGAAAACTACACATCATGAAATCAAAACAGAATAAAGACCGGTGGTTACAATGAACCTGGCACTAAATTAATTTCAGCATGAGCAGTTAATGAGTTTGATATCGATTTGCTTTGGTTATGAGGAAGTTGTGCGTTTTCTTACCCAATATTAGAGAAGATTTTCGTCAGTGCACAGGTATCGGCCGCTGATTCCACTGTGACACCAAGCTCCACACAGCTCGCAAATGAAAAGCAACGCCGCACAAAGCAAAGCACGTGCTAAATGGTAAGGCTATAGACAAATTTAAGCTGGCTGCTGTCACGTGACTTCACCTCCAAACATTTCCGCGCGACTCATTCTCAACGGATTTTGGTGGTATATGTCATTACAAGTTCGGCCCATCAGTCAGAGTATAACCGTAAATCAGCAACCGTGCTCCGATCATAGAACACCTGTACTACGCTCGTCATCTAGCTTCAATTTTCAGACCGTGATTAAGATACAATTATGAACTCTCATTTCCGATCATCTGTGTGTACGAGTTGGCATTGGTCGTACGGATCTAAGTCATAAATACAGGTTGTAAGTTGTACGGATGACGTAACTCATGGGTGTAAGGTATACAAGAGTTTTATTGTGTCACCTAATGGCGAAAAGGGGTGTCCAGTTATTTCTCACCTTTTTACCAATTGGAATGGAATACCTTCAATTGCAATGCAATGCAATGCTTGGAATGCCTCCAGTTGATCGGTTTTTTCTAGGCCTACTTGTTCTTTCGTAAACATGGCTTCAATACAATTACCACCCAACACGTTGTGCATAGAACAGAAAACATTCCCCTATGTTACATCTTACCAATCTATTTCTTTTCTTAAGCTCTGTATTGAATTACCAGAAACGGCTGTAATACTTTGATCGATTACTTCCATTGCAATGTATTTTTTAAAGGAGGAAAAATGTTTTAATAAATTTTATGCAAACTGTCTGAGGAAAAAGTATTTGTTCTATCCAGGGATATGAAACTTCTAAAAGTACGAATTCCAAATACAAGGGAGGACTTAATATCTGTAACAGCTATAAAAATGATATCTTTTCCTCAGATGGCACCAAATACATACACTGTACCATTCTGGGTAATGTTGACCCGCAAATGTGCACTTAACAGCATTTTAAACCATTGGGCGTCGCGAAGGGGATGGCAAGGGCCCCCTGGGAAAAATTTTAATGATTATAGCAAAGAAGCAGATGTTTTACTGTAAACGTAAACTAGACGAGATGTGTTCTGCAATGTTTGTGTGATTTCCACTTTTGCTGGTGTGCCCGCCGTTTTGCAATCATCTTACTGCTTCGGACATCCCTGATCCGTGAAAGTAGGAAACAACGTCCAATATAGCTGTTCATTGTTTAGGCCAATGTGATTTAACAAATTTTCCTTGGGGCCGTCATTCCATTGTTTGCCTATTCATTTTGAAAGTGTATCAAATGAGGTTTTGGTAGGGGGAGGATCCTAATGGTAAAACGTTGTTGAGACTTGATGTATTCCAATGTTGCAGTTAGTCACAATAAGATACAGCGCTCCAGTTACACACTTTAAAACATCATTAACGAACTGTTATTGCTAAGCTTATAATTCTATTTGACGCTTTGACAAGGAAATCTAACATTCTGCAGTGTATTATACACAGTTTTACAGCTGTGTTGCATGATCTTTTCATCGATGAAATTAAAAGATTAAAAGGTGGGTAACTACAATGGTTAGCCTATACAATACCCTAAAACGTTCTTTATAGATAGACGACTGTCTCTATCTGCTTTTTGAATCACATGCCACAATCTCCAAAAAACTGTGCAATATACATATAGGCCTACCTTGTTCTTAGCGTAAGTGGACAAAACACTCATTACACGTAGACGTTTCGTAATGCAAGAATTATGTTACAGTTAATCTATTGGCACATGAAACACCCTCAGCTAGAACTTTCTATATCATATTTACTATGACAGGAAAAAGGGGAAGTTTGTGAAATATCAAGTAGCCTATTATGAACAAGATTAAAATGACATAAGGGAATCTTCTACAGGATACTTTTCTCGTTAGCGAAGCACTTTGTCCCGTTACAATTACATGCAAAATGTTGAAAAAAAGTTTTATTACCCTATATTAAGAATGAGTTCTGCAACCGATGGTTAATTTTTCATTAGTCTATTGTAAGAAGTAATTTTCAAATAGGTTTTTCTACGTATATATGTATATTTAAATAGCAGGACCATTACAGCAAGCCCTTTATAATTACACTTAGTCACAAATAAGGCCAGTGTCGATTATCAAAGTGCAGTACTGTGATTTTGTTAAGGTATATCATTTTTCAGAATATGCAAAAGGTTTAAGACAACAAAGTCAAAGCTTTAAATCAACATTTCAAGTGATGTGATGGTGTCTGGAAAGATTTCTCATCGTTTGAAGATAATCTTTCTAACGTGGAAAGAATAAATTTGATTTTAAAACTTTTTTTAATCTGTCATATATGCATATAACAATTACGCTATAACAGATATTCCAATTTCAGAACTGAACATTTTTACTTCGCGCTACGTTAAAACGTTTATGACTAATAAAATAAATGCCAACATAATTCCTATTTCAGCCTCAACATGTGTACCTCTAGCCCCGAGAAAAAGTCGACATTTCAGTAATTTCATTGCGATTGTTGTAAATTTCCACTGCGCTCATGCATTGGATATTACGGATTCCGGTGTAAAAAACAGGTGTCCAATTTTTGATGAGACAGAGCCGTCCCTTTAGCATATATCATTAATACGAAGTGACCATTTCATCACATCTTCAAAACACCTTAAAAATTTCAATTCTGATTCAAATTTTGCAGAAAGAATACAATGTATAAATTGTATGTTTGTTTGTGGATTTTCAACACTTTTATAAAATTGCTTTTATGTGCTTTTGTATTTGAACCCTCGATCTATGTACCTTTTTTTCAGAAGCGTTTACCTTACGACAACTATTTTTCATTTCAAGTCTGACATTGAAATATCTAATGTTTCAACTGAGCGCGCCTTTGAGTTCTTTTTGTCGGACTTGTCTTGAAAGTAAGAATTACTGTTGCCCGTATTTGACGGCATACAAGCTGTGTAAATCGTGTACAGGTACGGGTTAAGTGAGGAGTTGATAGGTAGGATAAATACAACAATCCATCCGTACATATCGGCCCCAATTTCAATCGTGTTTGTCTGAGAGAGAATGCCCATGATTATCACCGGCATCCAGCAGGTGAAATCTGTGCCCACAATTAACGCCATCTTGACCGCCATTTTGATTTCGCGGTTTCGGTGGGAGCTCTTTCTGACCATCTTACTCGTACGTCTGACGCTGACAAAAATGGCGACGTAACAAGAAAGGACAACCAAGAAGCAGACCAGATTGACGCCAAGAAACACAACCACAGACAAAATCCAGGCCGGTTTCTTGTCAGTACCAACACTGAGAGTAAGTTGCTGGCTTCCCAGAGGATTTGGGATGTCTTCAGATTTGATGTTGTCTTGCCCCGTCGACTTGGTAGTGAGAGGCAGCCCTATACAGACATCAGAGAGTCCATACAAATCAGAATCGGGCCCGACCGAGAAAGTAGGAACGACGCTCAAGCAAATAGCCACAAGCCACAGCAGGCCTACCACTATTTTAGTTGACCTTTCCCGGAGGTGAATGCGACTGAATGGCAACACTATGCACAAGAAACAATCGATGCTGATGAGCGTCACAAAGAACACTGACGCCTCACTGGACATGACCGATATTACCCCAGCTATCTTACACACTACACTCGACCGCCACTGGCTGGCAACACGGAAGTAAGTCTCGCCATAAGAAAGATCGGCTGCTGCGACCATCACCATGTATACACCCATCATGAAATCCGAAACTGCCAGATTCATAACCATAAACGAATGTGTCTTCTTGCATCTATCACCAGTGCCTTTCAACCTCCAAATGATGGCCACTACGTTACCCAAGAGGGCGCTCAAGCCCAATACCCACATTGCAACACGCAACAGGTTAGTCTGCAAGAGACTTCCGCAGAGGTTTAGAGGTGGTTGTAACTCGGTAGTAATGCAGTCTTCATTGACTGAGAAATGTTCTAGCACGGCAAAATCACAACATAAACGGTAGTCATCGACATACCTACCAGGAAAAGAGAAGTCAAACAAAATGGTCTTAATCTGTTGAAAACGCTTTCATTCAAACAACCAGAAAACAACTGCATTAAGAAATACCACTGCGACAGTGCACTGGAGCACAAATGCTGCAAACACACATCTAAGATCGCGAATCTTAGGGGAAGAATCATTTTCTTACAACTCTATAATGTATCACTGAAAGAAAAAATAACTTTGCATTTACTCACACAATTCTGAGGGACTCCAGATTCTTAAATGCTTCTTCCTGAACCTCGATAAACTTGCCGTCCAGTTGAGCAATAATCACACTGAACAGAAGAACATATAAGAAAACAACTTGGGAATCATTGTCTTATGTAAATATATTTTGCTTCATTCCTTTTTTTCCTTCGGAAATAAACCTTTCAGAGGCTGTTGGACAACTTCGATTCATCTTTTTGGGTCCACCAAGTCTGTTCTGATTTTCTATTTTTGAATGCACCTTGCAATGAACCGGACCAGTTCATTAATTTAATGGAAACTGTTTTCGGAGTCTTCAAAGTAAAATCGGTCGATATCACATTTACAAGCTGTTCCCTTTACTTCACTGAAAACCACTAAGAGTACAGAAAGACCTACAGTCCCAAATGACATAAATCAGGTTATTTCAATATTCAATACATGTATCTTGTATTTCCACAGCAACTCGGCCACATGATACTTTTCTTACTCTAATAAGCAATCAAACCCATCAAGAGGTCTTGTTATTAAGTTTGATATTTTGGATTTTATAATTACTTTTCCACAGATGCCACTATTTTAATCCTGTAAATGCATGTCAAGATTCATCGCTAAGACACATTGAACTCTAGATGATACCGTTAGCTTACAGTGTTTGGAGATTCGATAGACCTTCGAAAGCATCCTCCGAAATAGACGTGATGGAGACATTTATTATCAACCTGTTGGGAGATACGTATTATCATTTTCTGCTTCACCAACAGTTTTCAGTTTATTTCCTTAGGGTCGGGTGTAACATTGCTGAAGCTTGGGTAGTCAATTATTAATTTAACGCATGCGGTTGTTGACAAAACAAAGTGGTTCTTTGATGAAACATCAGTTGTGTGAGTGTAGGAGTTGCACTTTGGGCTACATATTATGGAGCAAGACGATAACCCCCTCATAAAGTAAAGAAGAGCAAGGTGGCTACGGTTGATTACTGGGTTCCCACTTCGATGTTCGATTACTCTGAATGAGCTGTTTCATGCCAGAAAAATAATGACCTCACAAAAATGTACTGGAAATTCTACTTACAATGTTTCTAGTCGCCCCAATTCTTTGAAGACAGGTAACTCAATGGATGTGATGTTGTTGTTGGAAATCTCTCTGTAAATGCACATGAGCCAGGATATTCAATAAATACTGTTTTCAACATTTACTTTCTTTGCCAAGTACAAGGATAACACATGGGTGAAATTCTAACAACAATGGATGCAGCATTGAAATAGTTATCTTTACTTTTTCATCATGAGCGTACACAAGCCTATGTTGCATGCATTAAGATGTGCATGTGTGGCACACTTAACCATTATGATCTTCACAACTAAAATCTCTTCATTTAACAAATTACCAGCTTGGTTAAAAGTTGCAAGTTCCCCACTAGCTAAGCCTGCAGTGTTGCAACTGTGTTTTTTTGCTTGAAGGGTCCATTCCACGAATATTTCTTTGACACACTTTGTGGACATCTTCACGACCTTCTCTAATAAATGAAAACTTGTTGGAAACTTTGACATCCATTTGGGGTTAAGTGTTTTAAAAATTTTAAAGCTTTTCTATACTGTTGCTCTAATGTAGGGAAACCACCATTCGGTGTCTATGTTTTCTGTTCAAATTGTGAACTGTTTTTGAGAAAAGATTTCTCGTTGGCTTAGAGCCATATACCTTCACAACAATAACTCACCAGAGGAGAAGGAATTTTGGGGGGAAAAAAGCAAAATATCAAATATTCTTGCAGTTTTATGGTGCTCAAATCAGTGCATTGATTGTTTCTCCCTTGGATGACATCATAGTTTTACTCATGAATATGGAAGATTTTAGTAGCATGAAAACCCCCAAAGTACCACAGCACCTTTTAAAATAACAAGGCAAGATTGGGGTTAATTGAAACACAAACATGGCTTCCGATGCAGTAAAATAACTACATTGCAAGAAGCTGATCAGGTACTTATATTTGTCTGCTGAAGCTTCAGCAGTCTTAATTTTCAGCACTTACAAAAAGGTGATGTTCAGCCCAGAAAAAGCCCCTTCTTCAATCCGCTGTATGTGATTACCTGAAAGGGATCTGAAATGATAGCATAATATGTGAGATGAAGAAGAACTACTTTGAAAACTCTTTGACAGAAAACTGGAAAACTTTGTGTATCTCTGCCGTGTGTGATCTTTTATTTTTTGCACACTGGTAGATACATGCATGTATATATGAAGCAATGTTATCAATTTGCATCCGTTTAGAAATCAAACACAAGTTGAAGGATGTGAGTAAAATTGTCAGAGTGTCACGAGAAGAACAAAAACGAATTCATTGCTCTTCTCTGCATGACAAGTAAACTATTAGCAAGGAACACTGCAATCTGGGTGGGCAAGCAAACAGAAGGAATAAGTCTACTCACAATGCCTTGAGGTAGGAAAGACCCTTGAAACCTCCCAGTTGAAGTGTATGGATGTCACCGTGAGTAAGTTCACTGCGAGAAGGCCAAAAAAACAGATGCGTTTTGTTACCAAGGTAATGTTCGGATACAAAAAGACGCAGACTACTTTTTAGACCTCTCTAAGAAAACAAAATACCCAGTGGGGAGCACCTTTAGAGTTTGGGGAGAAGTAACTATTTTCTGTTTCTTCTTCTATTCTTAACTGTAACTAACACGTTCAAGACAAAAAAAATCACTCAGAGTAGGGA
The DNA here is from genome assembly GCF_001949145.1 of Acanthaster planci. Next base: position 10,524,907 of record NW_019091362.1, read on the forward strand.
AGAAAATGCCCGCTTTGACTATGTACACGTTTCACCTCAATGCCCTTTTTATGAACAGTCCACCATTGTTTCTTTCTTCAAAGTGCTACACCTTTATTGCATGTTTCTTCAAGTGCAAAATGTGGACACATTTTGCTTCCCTTAGCCCATAAGCTCCGAATCCACTAATAATATTTGACACACCCTGGGAGTGGGGGTTAAATTTCAAAAATCTTGGTTTTACTTAAAACAATGAACCCCTCAATCTTTTTTCAATAGTCCATAAATCTTACAGAGCTCGTGTCCTTTTGGCTATACTGTGGATTATATCCGGAGTCCAGCCTTCTCGGCATCGAACATGGAGATCATCGTTGACATATTTACATTGACAGCCACTGGGACACCGCTTCTCATCTGCAAAGATAAGCGCAAATACTCAAATGGACAAACAGGTATAGTTTTTCTAGACACTGTATCGTGGGCAGTATAGTAATGGCTGACAACCACTTCAAAGTAACGGAGTACAACTACTGGCTCCGTACCGTTCACTGTTGACTAGCAGAAAGCATTCACGGGCCACGATTCATACCTACACAATCATTCGAAGTGAATAAACGGCAGATGATCGACTGGGAGCAGCCTACACTCTCCTGATGTAGTAAAGCTTTCGGTAGTGCAAAAATACAAATGGTCATCGGGGCTTTCCAACGTGCGTCAACCAACGCAGTGTTGGCCGATCAGCCGGGTGTTGGCCCCCAAGGGAACCACGTCCCCCTCTACCTCACGCACGCTTCATTTCAAGCAACTAACACACTTCATTGCAAGCAACTAACTAGCACAATCCAGCAACTATGAACAAGTGCCGGCGATCACGTTGCACTGATCATCTGTAAATATAGCCATGAAAAATGATACGCGACTACAGCAATTGCACAGATTTATTGGTGCGTTTTTAATTTTGAAGCGCGCGCATTTGGCACGACAAACCATCTTGTTGGTGGATGATAATATACTCTAGCAGTGTATACCACCTGCATGCGAGTGAGGCGCAAAAGCAGTAACTTACTCCCGATTACCGGTATGAAGAGCGTTGTTGCGTTACTCTGCATTTTAATATGAGGTCTGGAGAGGCTGGGTCAAGGTACCCATCTGAAGAACCAAAATTGACTGATAATTTTAAGGGCCTCGGCATCCCCATCAGTGGAATGTCCCACGGTCTAAAGACGGCGACTCTTACCACATCTTTCCTCGTCATCTCCGTCGTCACAGTCAGTGACTCCGTCGCATACTGCTTCCCAGTCAATACATTTAGCTGATGCATAGCACGCGTAAAAGCCAGGACAGTGTACATTGGCTGAGGGAAATAGAGGGAAAAACAGAAGAAAAGTAACAAAATACATTCCTTCATGTTCTGAACATAGCACCATGCACGGGCCCTTATTTGCCTTTGCGTAATTTGTCTTGACATACTCACAAATTTCCGAACAGAGACGACATTGGCAATGAAGACTTAATCATACCGAGTCCACACTTATTTGTTGCTCTTCCCGCAGCAATTAAAAACTGGGTTTTCTTCCTGAGCGCTTGTGTGGACATTTTCCAACCCTTTGAGTTTAATTACAGTCATCGAGACACATGTACTTTACTGTCATACGAGGGACGCTACTTTTGGAGAAGTCCCTGCCATTCTATAATAAATTGCCACTCACAAGGCCCTCGAAAATGTTGCATATTCAACGATACGCAAAGGCTTGACTTTTGACATTTGCAATTATAAAAACCCTGCGTAGAGGCACTGACATCAGTAGCGTACGCCGATTAATGCTAATTGGTACAAACAAATTAACGCCCAACTGCAATCACCACCCATCTAATCCTATTAATCAGTCAAATCTTTCAGATGTCAAAGTATTTCAACTTACTGCAGCCGAGTTCATCTCGCGAGTTGGAGCAGTCCACAAAACCATCACACCTTGCCCTCGGAATCAAACACGACCCGTCTCGGCATTCGAAAAGGCTAGCGTTAAGCAGTTTACAAGATACAACTTCTGCAAACAAAAAACAGAAGCAACGGTTGCACATGTCTTTAATATAGCGAAGAACATGCATTAAATCCGCCCATCGCCCAAATTTTAAAAAATCGCTTCCACTGAGTTCTTGGATGAAAAGATGGAGATATGATATTGCAATTTGTTTTTAAGAGAAACTCTACATCGAATCTAACTGTGTATCTTTTACAATGGGCACAAATAGAACTCATAAACCTTTCTAATTTTTAAAAAACTTTTCGACATTTTAGTTTCTTAATAAATTCGTTGAAACGTCTCCAACCTTCGATATGATCTGTCGGTTAATGTTTGCTTCTTTGAAGTAGTAGCTCAGTTTTCGTACGTGAACATGCATGTCGACAATTCCACATCAAGAAATTGGATCTGCGTATTTTTATATACACTGAAACTTTTTACCCTGAATTTGTTTTTACTTCTTCAGTGGGAAACAAAAGCAATTCACCAAACAGTCTTTGAAAATTCAAGAAATTCAAAGTACATGTAATATTACATGCCGAATCATTTGTTACTCAAATGTGTTCCACTCAATCCCTACTTAACACAGTGACCCAATCCACTGAGGGCCCACCTAATCCACCGGTGATCATCCGTTTCGTTGGTTATCTAGCAGTCTTACGCCTACAAGCATTTAAGATCACGTAATATTTCTACCTATTAGTGATTCTTCACAGTCGCTTTCTGACGATTCGTCTTCTTTACACCAATCTGGTTCTGTAAAGGATAAAGGGATCGACTTTCTGAGAATTAATGTGGACTGCAAGTCCCCCAACACTGTGGTTTGGGGGTGCAAGAAAAAGCCACGCTTAAACCAGAAAATACACTGTGTCAGGAAATCTGGAGACACAAATGTGATTTACTCTAGGCTACACAAGGAGAAAAAAAAATCACTCTTCCCAATGGTTTAGCTAAGGAGGGGGGTGCACCCCCCAGCGGCGTTTAAACTGTGATCGAACCCATTAAGTGCCCGTCCCAGAAAAAAAATCAGAAAGTGTCTGCGCAAAATGCACTGCAGTTACGCCAATTACTGTATATTCCAACAGTACAATTACATGTATCTCTAACCGACGAATAACAGCACTTACGTCTGAGGACAAGTACTCGCCACTGAAAGCATGGAAACATCCCTTGCTACCTTTATGCCCTACCCTCTGTGGTTGTGTAAAATACGTCTACCAATACCACCTAGTTTGGTTACCAGACCCGATGACCAAGACAGGAGGTAGGCCTATTCCTCCTGTTTCCGGATGTAGCCGAAATATTCCGAAGCCATCCCATCTATATTCGGCATGACCGTTTCTGTTCGGTTATTCCCGGCCGGATAGCTGTTGAACGTAAACTACCGTATCCTGATGGCGACTGTTGATCCTACAATATTTGACTTTAAACACTAAAATCGAAGGTCGCCTTGGCCGAAATGCAAAATATAACTTTCTTCGAACAATGCAGGCTCTATGTTTGAAACATGCTCGAAGTGGGAATACACTTGCAGTATTGCCCATTGGATATGGGAAAAGCCTCATTTTTGAGATGTTGCCACTGATGAATTCAAAAACACCCAGGCTCTCAACTTGTGACCCCGGACCCTTGCGTCATATCTATTTACATCCGTGGGTGATGCCTGACCTAAGATTTTTTTTTATCAAGAGTCGTCATGGAATCTTTGGGAAGGGAACCAGACTAAATACCACCAAGCGGTCACAACGGGAGACTTTGAGGCGCTTAGTGGCAGCAAACAATCCGGTCATTTTCCGCGGTTATGCGTGTGCTGAGTACTAACACGCATGCCTAGTACTGCACGTGCATACCCACATCAGCCAAAAAAAACCTGTTGTGTCTGCCGCCAGCGATTTTTTTCCGAAGGTGGGCGAGTCAAAATGAAAGAATTATTCATAAGACCTACAAATGAACTGAACTCCAATAGACCTCTGTACTAATAAATTAATAATTATGCACGCACGTGCACAAATGTCCTTGGCGGCAAGAAGTGTGTGCGGGCCATTGAAAATGTACAGGGGTGCAACTTCAATGATCATTTTCTGTCAGGTTTTCTGACTTAATATTGTTCATTTTTTTCGACAGAAAATCCTATTAAATCGTTTTTGCTATTAGTTTCTAACTGAAGTGGGACTTTTTTAGTGCTCTGTTAAAAGATTTTAAAATCATAATTTTTCCTGTCGTCGTTTCTTAATGTGGCCCCTTTCCATCATGAGTAGTATAAACTACATCGTTAGTGTTCTTGGAGCCTACCTGTACATTTTGTAAAAACACGTACCGATGTTCAATGTACATGCATACTGTACGTACATGTACATAGTTTACCATTGAACTCGGTCATAGCTTGGAGTACTACCGAAAGAAATGGTATCCAGTTGTTATGTTTGGGGTCGTAGGAGAAAAAGTACAGATTCCATAGACAAAAGAGATCCGGTTCTTCAGATTTCCCAAGTACAGAAAGCAGCGAATCGAATGTGTACAGTACCGGTACATGTAGGCCTACATTGAACCAGTGAGGTAGATTGACTCATGAATCCGAATCAACTGCTGGCTGTCGCCGGGAGTATCGAATGCATTCCGTCCTACCTGGCCGATATAGGCCAATAATTATAATTATCATAGGTAAATGGTTTTCTGACGTGATAGTCAAGTCGCTCAAACTTTCTATTTCGAACAGCTTGCTGTCTCGTCTCACTGGACAGTGGGCATGGCTTTTATTTCTTGCATCAGAACTACGAAATGAACCTAAAAAGGAATTGGGGGATAGACAAAACGCACCATTAAATCCGTGATTAACCTCTCTTTCACGGGTTATACTTACCGTAGAGAGGAACTTCGAAAATCGATAAGAGGAATCCTTCTTCTTGAATGCTGAAATCTGTCTTGAATTTAATGGTGACTGACGACGAATTGAAGACCATGCTGCGAACCTTTGTTCTTCCGTCTAGGGAGAACTCTGACGGATCGACTGCGTAAAATGTTCGCCCTTCAATTCTCAAAACATCATAACGAGCCTCTGTGTTGAAGTCATGAACTTGGACAAAAATGACGTTCCCCTGCGCAGTCATGATTGTCCACGCGCAGTCTAGTTTAGCGGGATAATCAGCCGGATAGTTCGGCGAGGTGAAATTTACCGGCTCAGGGTCTGCCACAATTATCCTCTCGCCGCAATAATCTGAGAACACAAAAGGTAAACTGTGCCCCGATAGAAATGAAGTAAAAGAAAAAGATAGTCATCAACTCCGTTTTGGTTCATCTCCCCATTTACACTAAGCATAAGTTAGGGATTTGTGGGGGGTGACTGGTCTTGCCCGGCCATGACAATTTTATGTGTAAAATCAACACGGTGAAAATGGATTACGTAAAAGAGAGATGGTGAAAAAGGATGACAAAAGACGTTGACGTTGTCACAAACATATTTTTACATGGTGTCTTTTGTAGTCTTATTTTCTATATTTTACCGTAATTGGGACGAAGTTTCCTTATGGTAAACTACTCAGAATTTGAGTTCTGGTTTCTGTAGAATATACGGCCACTTACTTGTTGGGCAAAGTAGTAATTCGTAGTTTTCGGGCACACAAACAAACTCTGGGTAGTCGCACATTACTTCACCAACACCACATGAAACTTGAACAGAAACAAAAGAATGTCATTATTTTTTATTGTTCCTTATATTTTCTTTCTAAAATATTGCCTCATAGAAAGAATGTATCATTTATCACATTCCAAAATCCCAAAAGGTTCTACATCCTGTAAAAATTCCATTTTCTATTCACTTGGGTGTTCAAACTGTTGAACAAAAAACGCAAGACTTGTACGATTCGCAGAATTCAATTTAGTGTTAAGTCCGAGACTGAGTGTCTGGTGTAACAAAATGGGTGCAACTGAATGCAATGCCAGTTTTCATTTTTTTTTCCAGCCAACGTTTGACCCTAGAATCTAGCCATACCACTACTGACTCTTGACTTCTGGTCCGATCCAAGACCATTGGGACTGAAAACTAGTTTTCATTTCTGTAAATGAATAGCCAGATTCAACTAATTTTGAAGTAGTACCAGATCAAGGACAATTCTTTTATTATGACACAAATTTATGGAAAGCTTTCCAGTTTCGTAGAATTTCGTAGAATCGTTTTTTGTTGAAGTAGAACTGCTTCGATTTAAAATTAGTTACAAAAATGTACCGCTGAATTAAGAGAATGATGTAGTCAATTTAATTCAGTTTGGTCCACAAAAGTTAATAACTGACTACCGACTTCAGCCTTTCAACCCATTCATGTAATTTCCTACACAGACAGCTGACACAGGTAAGCCCGATCCCAGAGTTGTAGACTCGAGTCACCTGACTTGGTACAAATCGGACTCGAGTAACTACTTGTATGACTTTTTTAGATTTTTTGACTTTTTTTTTTGTGATCAGTTTTTGACTTGTGACTTGACTTGGACTTGCAAAAATTGACTTTTCTACCACCTGTGCAAAATCCTTAATTGTAGCGAAGTACTTCATTTCAGGTGGCAAAGAGCACTGCTTGAGTCAAATATGAATATAAAAAATACATCAAATACTTCAACACGGTTGTTGAATGTGTTCCACTCAACTGATTTACCTTCGTTGTCTGGTCTTTTTTCAACTTGAAGAACGAATCCTTTCCTCTCAGTGAAGTAGTTGGAATAGAAGTGCAAGGCCAACTCATTGCCTTTCGATGCAACTCTGCTTGGAAAATATGATCTGCAGTTGGGGAAGGCAAACACAGCAGTCGACTTTTAAGACAATACTTTCATGTACAATAACACCCTTGTTTATACTATGTCGTTTTTTTGTTCCGTACTTAAAACAAGCGATTAGAAAATCAGGGTTTTCATAAAACGGTTGCTTACAATTTTATCGCTAGGGAGATATTTTGTATCCACTTTGTTTAATTCCATAATAAAAGTAATAACAGCGCAAACGTTGGCAAGATAGAAAGATACTTCGCCAGTAAATCGCCACAACTTGGTTACAAGACTGTGTTGGTGTTTTTTTTGTTTAAGTTTTAAGGCGTCTCTTTCGTCCTTTCTATTTTTTTTTACAAAACTCACGAAGGGCGATCAAGCTTTTTCGTTTTACGACTCCCCATTATAACCCAGGAAAAATAAAGGATCATTTGCACCCTTGCGATACATGTATTTCTACCTTGCCCTACACTTGCATCCACAGCCACTGAGGTTTGGAGTCGCCACTGCGCAATGCCCATTTATGCGCATGCGTGCATAATTAAAATTAATTAGTAAAACTTCCTTTACTGTCGATCACGCAAGTGGTATGAATAAACGCAATCCATGATTGCCATAGTCCGATCACGCCACAGAAAACAAAATATATCAGACGTTGCAACAGGAGTATACCAGGCACGAAATGGGACAAAGGGGTACCCCCAACAACTCCAATCCCTGTACACACTCTAGCCTATTGTTACTTCTCTCTGTCCTATAGTTTGCATCAAATGAAAAGGAACGTTAAAAATTGCGCCCATTGATGATTACATTTTCATGGATGTGAAAGTGTAGTCAGGTGCATATAGCAAGCAGGCGTAGACAGGAACTTCATGGACCAAAACTGCAAGCGCAACGGTTCACTCGAGCTGCAGCTCAAGCCAGAAAAAGGTTTGTATGAAAATCAGTGCGAAAATTTCTACTAATGTCAAGTCTTTGAAACGTCCCGAATAGAGAGGGAACATGATAATGAACGTTCCTTGTCCAGCACGGCATCTATTTTTACCCGCTTATTCGATAGCGATTTGAGAACTGGAGTCCATTTGACAACTGGAGGTAGTCGTATCCGTCTTGAGTCTCGAATTCCAGAAAGATGACCAGAATTCGGTGTCCTTGGGGAGCAATCGCAAACCAGTAGCATCTCAAATTTGAAGGGTACTCCCTGGGCCATCCAGGCGAGGTCAGATTGGCGTAGCCTAACTTTGTCATGTTAATACGTGTTTCGCCGCACGGCCCTGAATTGGATAGAAAGGACCTGTTACCTTACCAGGCATGGCACAAAAATGAACGCACCTTATTCACAAGGAAGCCAGACGTTATGGTATCTTATGGTATCTTATTCAGTGTAATTTGTTAGTGGGATGGTACTAGACTACTTTTGGTTCCATACCTCACTTTCTCATCTTCTTAAGTGTTACATCAAACATAATTTTAAATTATTCATCACGTAAATGAAATTGATTTGTAATGAAGTCTTGTTTCGTTGCTTTATTTTTATTCTTAGTTCCAAATAAAAAAGTTAATCTCACTATCCAGTGCAATATGGCTGACTTCTGAATATATTTTGATTTCTCGCCATCTTAGGTTCATGCACTCTACAATAACACTGTATTTGCTTTAATATTACTCTAGGTAGACCTTTTCCGTGCTGTTTTGCTATTCACTATCACTTCATCCAAGATAATAAGTCACCTACAATCCTTCGCAGTGAAACTTACAGCAAGTTGAGAAGCATTAGGTTTTTGAATCCCGCAATTTTTTAGTGGCAATGCGCAGTGAGATACAATAGTTGAGCAGTTGTAAATGGTAAAGCTCTGAATTGCTCCTCATGAGGAAAACTTACCACAGTTAAACTCGTCTGAGTGATCTGAGCAGTCCGGGAACCCATCACAAATCCAGGGCCTTACTATGCAACTGCCCCCGGTTTGACAAGCAAAGTGCTCCTTGGAGCATTGCCCTATAAAAGAGGTCCAAAATGATGTGTCAGGACCTTAATCAATATTAAGCAACAGCAACGTGGAGAAGAAAGCTCTTTTACCAATACAGATTGTATGTGGGTGTTTCACTAGAGTAAACAGGCAATACCCCTGTTTAAACCATCGAAAAATAACATTCCTAGAGCATTCCTAGTTCAAAACTGTAAACTCAAGCACAAAATGTATATTCACTATTAAAAAAGGAATTTAGTTTCATGGGGATTTTTTTTCACTTACTACATCCAAATTCGTCCTCAAACTCAGGGCAGTCTGGCCAGCCATCGCAGACATCTGCTTGGTCGATGCAGGCGGTTCCAGAGGGGCATTTGAACTGTCCAATTTGGCACACTGACAAAACACATCCAGCTCTACGTTATCTACGTCTACAGACCATTATGCTACATTGCCCGATACAGTTTCAGATTTACAGTTCCCGTTCAAGTTATATAGTAAAGAGTTAGTGGATGAATGACAATGTTTATTGCCAACATGCCCAGAGTTCTACTTTCATCAGGCCTTACATACAAGGAATCTCCTGTGTTCAGTGAGGGGCAAGGAGATAATAAATATCAAGCTTTTGGCGCATGATTAATGCACGCTCATCACTAGCTCATTATTTGAGACAGTATAGCCAGTACGAAAATCTTCAGTTAATCTTGAAAGAGCCAGGATAGATGTAGCCTCTCTGATGTTCTCTCTCATACTGTCTCCTTGGGGTTTTTTTAGGTCCTTTATTTCGAAATTTTAATTTTGGTTACTGTTTGCGAGTCACACACTTAGAGGGGCATAAAGACAGGTATCAAAATCGACACTGGTCCCATTCCAGGTCCAGAGCAAACAAAGCTAACGACTTGAGGCCAATTTTTTACATGTTCACGACCTTGGCTTGTTCACATTAATATTTTACTTACCAATGTCCACAAATTGTCTGAGCGTAAATGCAATATGCGGACGAGGACCACTCTCTATCCATAGTGTGGAGCCACGGGATGATATGTAAGGGCGGAATGTGCTCCTCAAATCTGAATGAAACTCAGCAAGTTTTGTACACTGGCTCGCGTTACTGTCTCTAAGGAAGTCCTGGTAGTTCCCATCACAGAAGATGATCTGTGCACTGTGGTATGCTAGGATGGTGACCTGGATTCGCGCATACGGCTCTGCGGTGACAGTCCACAGACAGCTGTTGTTATGAATTTTATTCTCCGCTGCAGACAACAATCGACTAACTGAAGCATTCAAGGCAATGTTAGGCTCCCCGCAGTACCCTGAAATTAAAAAATAAAAACGCCTGTCCGCACCTTTAGCATTATTGTAACATTGCTGAATTTAAAAAGGCGATTTCTAAACTGCAAAATATATTTTAATTTGAATTTAACACTTTGGCAGTTATCAGTGGACTACGCCAGACTGGCTGTAGTCCTGCAATACCACCGAGGATGTCAAATAAAAACCAATTTAACACAGTTTTTGCGGTGTAGGTCGGTATGCAAAAGGGACAGTTCTATAAATAGTTACACATCGACTCTCAACCTACTTAAATAATCAAGTGAAGCTTTAGCACTGAGCGATACAGAAACTGGTCCCAATTAATGTATGCATTGTAAGACAAAGGGTAGAGCTTGCAAGTAAACCGTTTCCAGTCATAAAATCTGGCCCAGATGTGCTTCCCCAATAAACACCTTAACCTGTGATGGTAACGCACCGTATCCTTTAATGGTTTCATGCGGTATTATGTTGATTAATCTTACTACACCCAAATTCGTCGTTCCTTTTTTCACAATGCGAGATGCCATCACAGACCCGATCAAGTGGTATGCACTCTCGTGCTGAGCATGCAAATGCATCGTCGTTACAGCCCGCTGTCGAAAGGACATAACAAAAACAGCGGCCTTTAAATTAAGCTGAATCTGAATCATATCGCAGTTATTGTATATAGGGCATGTAATGCAAATCCACGCATCCACGCTCCAGCAGGCGTTTCACAATATTGCGCCTCCAACAGTTTGCAACGCGTTGACCAATCACAGTGCGCAAAATCTGTCAACCCAATGCGCATTTCAAGGGCATATATATAAGCCCATAGACTGGCTGCCCCAATTAAAAACAACGGCGGGGTACCGTAACCGAAACGCCATCCGACTAAATCCAAATGCGTAGGCAAATTAACCCCTTGGTATAGGGAATTTACGCACAGTTGAGGAATTTCAACCGTAAAATTCTATCGAGAAATTTTTAATTGTGGAAAAAATCCTCTGTTTACATAATCTGGCCCATGCAGATTCGAAACAATGCGGTTGCAACGTTTGAAAAGAAGAGATAGCAGTACCGAAGATTAAAAAAGGGACAAATAAACAAATACATGTACTCCAAGCCCGAGTTCGGGCAGCTTGTTCCGTATATTCACGAACAGCTCGATTCGTTATTCGTGGGTCGGCCGCTCGAACGCCGGGAACAAACAACCGGTTGTCGCTGGCAGTTAGTGACAAGCAACATGCAACATGGCGGCGTCCATGTGGGCTACGTTATTCGAGAGTTAATGTTTGGATGGGCTGAATTCTTTTCTATTTAAACAGGAACATTCATTTCTGTGTTACGGAAAATTATTAAAGTTAATTTTGCAAAACTTCCCATTGTCTATGGCTTTAGAAGCCCTCTCTTTACTTTTACTGTTTTTGAACTTTACTGTTCAAAAATCAAAATCTCACGAGTTTTCCTGTAAAACCCTGACAAGGAGGTGGTGTGTGATCCTGTTACGAGAACAGAGTTCTTGAGTCGTGTTTCCGCCGTTCGAGCGCGAAAACAAGAAACCTGTGTCAAGAACTGGCCGCCCGAACTCGACCCAAGTGCGTCACGCGCAATTCGCACTGAACGCGCTGCCATCCACCGTTTCGCCCACAGCTTGCCCACCGACTGGTGGTCTATGCGTTTAATATCTTTGTGGCGCGTTTGGAAAGAGTCGACATATTTCGTGCTCTGTAATGGACCTTTCCTATGAAATATGCAAATACGGCAGGCGCATGCGCATTACTACCACTGGTTGGCAAAGTTGCTTAAATCTTTGACGTAACAATACACATCTTTATGCGCGCGTCACTGTCGCCGTTTCTGTGCTTGTATAGCTTTGACATGAGTGCCAAAATTAAAGACAAGGTACAGTTACTTTCCAACCTCAGGACACTGAAAACTTCACTTAGTTTCGAGAAAAGCGTGCTCAAGTATCGGGCAAAGGCTGTAATATAGTTTTGATTGACCGTCAATGGTCCATGTTATGGTTACTAGCAGCTCGCCTACGCTACCGACAGTTTTGACGGCTGCACTTGCCAACCAGTGGTAGTAGCGCATATGCGCTCGTCCAATTTGCATATTTCATAGAAAAGGTCCATTGGTCAACGCGCGGCGTTTCGAGCTCTTGGAGGCGCACTAATGTGAACCGCCCGTATGAGTATAAACGTGTGTATACCCAATACCGAGAACGTTTTTAAGCTTACTTTCATCGAGGAACTCACAGGGTTGACAAAATTGCTGCCTCTAGTAATTAAAATGCACGATGATTGTGTGATTTCTACTCTGATGCAGCGCACTACTTACTGCAGTTGGTTTCGTCTGCGTAAGTGGGGCACTCGTGAATACCGTTGCAGACAGAAGACTGGTCCAGACACTTAGATCCTGAAGGACACGCAAACTGACCAGACTCACAATCTGTGTCCAAAAGCAATTCGACAAACATAATGTACCAAAATTTTAGAGCAAATGTTTGGGTATTTCATCTGCACGGGTTACTTAACAAAGCGGTTTCTTGATTCATTAAACTACAAAAAGAGAGTTTATCCTTGAAATTGAGATCTGATTATGTATTCATACAGCCACAAGGGGAACTCTCGAAGGTCAGAGGTGTGAGGACAACTTGAATGCTTCCAATAAAGCAACACAAAGACTTCGTCTTCACAAAGTTCACAAAGTCAGAGATCATAATTTCTGTGAAAGTCAGGCCGACATCGGAAAATAACATCTAAACGTGAGGGAAACATTTACACATTACCAATTCCTTGGTTGTTCCTTACCAACGTTCGTAAAACTCTGGAGGTTAAATCGAAGCTGGTATGATGCCCATGCACGCGTTTGCAAAGCCGTTGTCATCCAAAGAAGTGAGCCTGAGGAAAACACTGCTCTATAAAATGGCACCGAATCGTTTTCCAACAGAACGGTTGAATCGACACTGGGATCGAGGCCGTTACCGATGCGCAGAGTACTTCCCCAGGACTCGATGACCTCTATCGCTATTCGAGTACCCGCCGGTGAGGTAACCTTCCAAAAGCATTCACTGACGTTCGATGTCAAGTTAGCTACAACCATAGGGGCACCCTGGTCAACACGCCCAGAGACCGTTACTAGATGCTGTTGACTTCCTATTTCTTTGGAAACCTCAACTGTCACCACCTGGTTGTGTGCTGACAAGTCCAAATTGGTCGCTCCACAAAAACCTGAATGCAGATAATGAGGAATTGCCGGTCAATGATTGAGAGCTAGAAAAGAAGTTTTACCGTTGAATAAGTTCAAATTTATTTTCAATCTCTTCTCAAGAAGGAAACCTGTACTTATGAAAGAGAACCATGTATAACTTTTGTTCTGTTTGAGTGGAGCAAATCCTTAATTACAGGCAAAAATTGCAAACACGAGTACATCCCATAGAAACTTTCCAAAATGGTATCCAGACTTTCCAAGTTGGTCTCCTGTCTCATGTATTGGCATCTATAGTGAATCTGTGGATAGTGGCAGGTAACCAATGCTTCTTTACCGCAATCAACTTCATCTGCGTAGTTTGGTAGCTCTGCTCTCCCATTACATCTGGAACTGCCAGGCACACACTTTGAGCCGCTCTGCAAGCTCGGATCGTCGCAAGAACCTTACGATGCAAAGAATTCAGTAGAGCTAATTAAAATAATCATTTTCAGGTCTTCAATCTTGTGAAGTTGAAGGGGAAGCGACGGAGATGTACGGTCAATGGCATGTGTCGCTCAGTTTTGCATTAAAAAAGGGTACAGTTATGAAAAGGGGTTTAGGATATGAGATTATAAATAAGTTAGTCCAGAATTGATGCCGGCAGTAAGTATATGTACGAACATATTGCGGACATGACCTTTAGTCATGAGCAGGATTTTCTGATTAAAGTTGGATCTTATTCTTGCACCTCAAAACAAGAGTCAATAAATATTCTGTCGTGTCCCACTACTACTTGAAGGAGTCACGGCGGCACTTGATTTCTGTTCATTGTACATGTACTTTATTCAAGTCTGGTAGCGCCTAAACCTATCATGACAGTTGTTTCGACAGGGGTAGTTTACAATACATTACCTTTGCATTTTCCATGTTAATGAGGCATGTAACCATGGTTACACCTGCAACTATTACCCCCCCCCAGTCAATTCCAGAACCAATAGCCATGATAAGGCTGAGAGCAATGGTGGTGGAGTTACATTCACAATGAAAGAAGCATAAAAGGTCAGCTTATACGCCTCCGGTCATTCAAGAAATTCTGCGATCGAGAAACAACGGATATCTGATTTCACCTTTGACTTGTGCTGCAGAAAACTCGACCTCAATGCCAAAGAATGCTCCTGCCACAATCCACATCTGATTTCCATTGAAGAAGTACAGGGTCCCAACAACTTGCATGTGTGTTTCATTAGCGACCAGTGAAGAAGGCGCGGACTTCCCCAGCCCGTTACCGAATGCCACGTAGCTGTGAAGGTCCACGACCATTTTCTGGACTCGCATGGTGATGAAAGTATTGATATCGCTGGTAACTTGCCACACGCATACATGAACGAGACCTTCCAACGAAGTCGCAGAAAGCAAGATGGTGGAGTTCACATTAACTTGACGATGACCACACGTGGAGTCTGCCTCGGCAAAGACAAAGCGCATCTAGGATAAATCTGGCATAATTATTTATCGAAGGGAGTTTCTGTTTTAACCGTACGTCAGTTGCGTACTTTTCAGCACAAATAAAGGAACCTATCAGAGCAAGAGGAACATTGTATGGAGTACCATGGAGGAATACGAATTCCTCCATGGAGTATCGAAGTGAAAGACATCAGCACGAGAACCAGCCAATGAACCATCACTCGCGCGTTCTCCCTTCGTTTGCCCTGTACTTCCTGTTTATGGTTCAAATGGTATCACGCTTAGATACATTTCACCGTTCACTTATTGGCAATAGAGCCTGAAAATTTACCCCTGACGGCGCGCTTCCAGAACCCTTGGAAAGGAAAAATAACGTGTTTAGAGTTTGTAATATTTTTTCGTTCAGTTACTTCTTCAAAAATCCAACTTGGAAAGAGGGCTTCGGAAAATATTTGCCAGCATATCAATTTATAAAAACTGAAAAAATTACCTGACCTGAAAGAGAAATGTCCGGCCACAAATTGACCCATCACGGCCGAAAATCTAAAATACATGAAGAACAGTCCAATGCGGAGGCCTCGTACGCAGATAAAAATTTACGGTTCATGAACAAAAGCCCAAATAAAAATAGATCAAAATAGTTTACACACTTTTTAATTTATTAGGTAACAAACTTAAAGCAATACTTTTGCGAAAGATTCTAATATTTTATTTAACCTTGGCTGACCATAACTGTGTTATGTCAACTCAACGGAACTTTGAACCCATCGACTGCATTTGGGTAAATCTTTGCACAGTTTTACAATCTCGTTTGCACGTAAGCACGGGGAGTGAAAACAAACGTTCAGGAACAAGGAGACCAAATTATAATATCTTCGGACGTGAAAGGTTGTTGATGAAATTCGTTTTTTTACCAATGTCCAGGTAACTTTTCTTACATAATAGTTGAGGAAGACAAAAGTAAAATTCCAACATGAGTGTTTCATGGGGTGGTTTGAGTTAAGAATTTTTCTTCCAAAAATTATCGAACGTGATAGGATGGCCCAATGTAAAATCCCCATATAGGTGGACCGCGCGAGGGTTCCGGAAGCTCGCTTCGTGACCTTTTACTTTCAGGCTCTGTCGCGACATGACGACCACCAGCGCAACTTGTGCTTTAGCATACGGAGGTTTTATCCGAGTCTAGAGGGTCTGCATATTTTTGTGTGACATGGAAGGGTGACTACAACGGCTTGCGAAGTCTAAAATACATACAAGTGTATTTTAAACTTCAGTCGTGTCAGGTTGCCCTGTTCTTAATCGAACCTTAAACGACTCAATATTGTAAAATGCAAATGCACGCCATTCTTGGTAAAATAAAGAATAATCTGTTATAAATGGCTAGGAATGTATTTTTCAGATTCACGTATTTTTTAGAGATGAAGTTTAACTTACAGCAATCCCATTCGTCTTCGAAGTAGTCGGCACATCCGATGAAACCATCACATATCTGCTGACTATCCAAACACTTGTCGTTGTGACCACAATGAAATTCATCTTCACCACAAGTTGCTAATCCAATGAAAACAACATTAAGGCACATCAGTTTCTTATATATTGGTTTTTCTGGGTCACAATCATAATGCACTTAATTACGTGGAATTTCTCCGTCTTTTCACCACATTGGGTGCCATTTGAATATTGCCCGTGCCATATACACCCCGTAACGTGGGTCTTAGGCTGCATCCGAATCTCTTGTCTAGAGCTAGGTCTAGGTCTTCACTCCATTAGAAATGCGTGGAGACGCGTAGACAATAGACCTGGCCGTAGCTCTGGAAGCCCGTTTTGGACAAGGCCTATGTTTGTGGTACACTCTGCAAGTTTCCGATGGTGACAAATTAGAGGGGGTTTCCCCAGTGCACGTTTTCACAAGCATATAAGTACATGTATATACACCACTGTAATTAGTAGTTAAATGTTAGAGTCTGTAATGAGCGAGGCACTACGACTTAAGCTTACTGTATCCGTGTTTATTTATGATTTCCCATCACAGGCAATTACTCGAAATCGTATATCCTCTCCTGGAAAAGATTGGGCCCTCCAGGGTTCACTGCTCAGCTCCTGCCAGAACATTCCTTGGTGCAGAGGAGAGCAAATAAGGGGTGAAGTGGCTTGCCTACAAGACACAGTCTATGTTGCAAACGGGACTGACAGGTCAGAACTCCTTACCCCTGTGGAGGAGTTACAAGTCTTAACCACAGGGTTACCTTTCCCTTTCAGCTTGGTGGAGTGCCGGATTAAGATTACTTACCGCATCCCACTTCGTCAGAATAATCGTCACAGTCGCGTACAGAATCACAACGTGCGTCGATGGGCAAGCACTGGACTCCAGACGAACAGGCAAATTCGGTGATGTTACAGTGCACTGCAGAGTAGCAATATTGAAAGACAAGGGATGCCAACCTTCATCTAATTCGCCAGGACAGATGTTTTGATCACCAATGATAACACCTAAAAAAATTCCACCATTTTTACGAGTCAGAAACCACTTGTCTTTTTTCAGATGGCAAAACACGATTGAGAAGACTTGTTAAAAAGACTAAAACCATGACAGCAAAAAAACCTAAAAACAAATGGAGTACATGTATTGGCATTTTGCTTGTCTAAATTTGCTTTTGTAGGCGATTCATTGTTATGTAATCGTAACGAGAAAAAGAGCAACCCTTTTTTCAAAAATGTTTTGAATGAGACAATTTTGGCTTTACAATCTGAACAGAAAAACACACAGTATTCAAGTTACATAAATTATGCACGTAGGCCTATGATTTTCTTTGAAATGGTTGTATTTTACAGAATTTGGCCATTAAGTTTACGTATCACCTACATAAATAGAAATTATACGGTTGATTGTTCCTACGTAGCTTTTGGAAGATTCTTCCGTAATTCAGGAGTAGCTCTGGAGACTTGCGACTCATTTCATTTGATATGGAAGTTATAAAACTATAGGGAAATATCAGACGAAGTGGCTTAACGAATAATTTAGTTCTGTCAAAACAGATTTCTTTTTATAGTTCGCACCACACTAACCTGTTTCACTTAACTGCGCCAGTTCAAACGAGAAGATATTCACTACGTAACTCGGGGTTATGGAAGATATCCAAGCCTCCTCCGAATGAATTGTAAAGACTCTGGGAATCGTACCCGTTGTTTTATTCAGGACTGTTGAGTTCAGATCACTTGGATCGTGGCCAGAGCCCACCAAGATGGCCGCTGACAGGGTGAGGGATACATTAATGACGCGGAAGTTGATGAAGTGACCTGGAGAAGCGTAGACTAACCAGATACAGGTTAATGGCACATATCCTAATGGCCGCCGTGGGGAGAGCAGGTAGATGCCACTTCCAGAGAGATTAACAGGTGGACCACAGACACCTGGTAAGACAATAAATCATTCGAAGCGATTAACATAAATGTCTAACTGTCAAACTAAGAGAGTATCTCCGCGTTGACTGAGAGGACTGTTGCAATTAATGTCGGAGAAATGGATTTGACCTTGCGATAACAATCAAAGTGGTTATATTCTCTACGCATTAAAAGCATGCATAGTTGCTCGCATCATTGGGGGAAAAGAAAAGTAATTAAACTACATTATTCGTTCTTAAGCTTCAATCTTACAAATCCCTTATCCCGAAAGAGCATTAGGCAATGTAAATGCAGCCAGACCGGTTGTCTGGCTTTATGCTTCGACAAAATAAATGTCATGTATAACCGCCAATCACGTCTTCCAGTTAAAAAAATGTTTAATATATATAAATACAACGGGAGCTGTAGTTGGCTCTCGCGATTCATTTTGGTCTAAAAGTGGTTTGCACCCATAGTTTCTTGTCACACCTGATTTTGGTTATTTTGTTGATTGAATGAAACACACATTGTCAAATCACCGCCAGGCATCAGAGTAGCTTCTGAATGCAACGCATAAACTGCACCTTTAAATTGATAGCAAAGCTTACGTCATTGGGATTCGTCTACTTTACCGAGTTGCGGCTGCAACCTATAGTAACCCCCCCCCAAAAAAAAACTACCCGTGATACGTATTAATCTATGTTTTACCTTTTAATATTTTGACAAAGTTAATCTATGTTCATAGGAGTTTACAGGTATCGATATTTTAGAGTAGCATTGGCTTGCACTATAGGCGTTACAAAAATGCGACTCGATTACTTTTCACAGTACAAAATGTGGTCTCAAAGAAAAAAATTGAGATATTTTAGAGACTTTAAAGATTTGACTGCCCGTGATTTCGTTCCTTTCTGTCGTCCTTTATGCATTACTGGGAGGGATTAGTGTAAAATGCTTTCTATGTCGTTTTGTCTTAATAGATGAATTTAGGGCATCTTCTACACTATTCACAAGAAAGTTTTTTTACACTTATACACTGTGAAAACATTATCATCTTCAAATAACAATGATTTTGAAACTTACAGACGGTAATTTCCTGTACTCTTTCCTTCTCGCTTGAAATATAAGTGGAATGATTTTTTTACTACTAACTACGAGTGTTGAAAGTCTGTATCTAAGACTAATGCAATACATACAAAGAAAGGTACGGCTTTTTATCGGAATGAAAACGTACCACAATTAAGCTCATCATATAAATTTGGGCACTGTTGGAGGAAATCACACAAACGCTCCTCGTGCACGCATTCTGACTTCCCCCCAGATGTTGAACACTGAAATTCGTATGGATGACATTCTCCTGTAAGTAAAAAAGAATAAATAGGGTTGGAACAGTATGTTCACCAGCAGCTGGAAACAATTTCCTGAGGTCAATCGGTACAGAAGTGCATAAGGGCTAAGACAACGAAAACTGGGAGAGAGAAGAGAAATTATCTCATAAGCCAGATTTTTTCTTGTCATGTTAATGGCCCTTCGAAGCCATCGTTTCCCTTTCAGTGTGCCAACATTTTTCAGTCAATGCAGGGGCCCTTTTCTGTGTGGGTGTGTGTAGGGGGAGGCAGCCATTCATATAGGATAAATATAGATATCTCCTTTCCCTTCCCTTGTTTTACCCTTATGCTTTAATTAGTTGCGGCAAAAGCACGATATTTGACACAAAAGCTTAGATTAAACTGAGTACCACCCTGGCGTGCTATACACGACGGCCTCTGTCGTGCTACACGCCGTGGCGTCACGCGGTGTACCATCGTCGTATCCAATCCGTGCCTGTGGTCTAATTAAATAAATTTTGCACTTCGGCTTGAAGTTTTTGGTACGCGCACGTGTAGCCTGGAAATTTGCCTCGCTGACTTAATACATAAGACTTGGGGAAAACGACAAGATCTGAAAACACCTGGTCCAGGAAGACTGGGTCGCGATTTATTTGAAGGTCAGGACACAAAAAAGAAAGAATTTGACAGTTGGCCAATGAACTTTAACTGGGACCCATCCTGTAACCGATGCCAGCCGTACAAAGAAAAAAAAACAGTTCTCTCATGTGGTCCTCTAAGGAAGATAATAAATGAAACTGTACGTGACTAAAGTAAAAAAAAGGGGGGGAATGGAAATGTGATAACAACCCAGCACAGTGCCACAACTGGATTACTCGAGTGATCCATCAGGCACAAACCCCAGCTGCCACTAGTGACGAGAGCAGAAAAATGCAAATGTGGGAAGGCTGAAGAGAGCTGTGAGTGGTAATACTCACTCTTCAGTAGCATGCACTAGTCTGAACAGTTAACTGCAGGAGGCTCGATAAGCAGTGCTAAACTATAAGGTGATGCGGGGTACCAGACAAGTTGCTGACTGAACTAAGGAAGCTTGTAAACGCGAAAGTGTCATGTAAAAAAAAATAAATCTCCCTTCCACACATGCATAGCAACATACTTGAGGATGTCAATTTAACACAAAAAAAACATGACGAAAGCTGCACTGATGTTAACCTAATCGAAAGGGCGTCATATGATTTTGCGGTTGCTGGAAAAATGAAAGTGAAAAACAGGGTGGAAAATGAAGCGATGCCCATTCATAAGTTTGAAGATTGGAATGTTGAGTCGTAACAACGAAATGGCGATATTGCCACATTGGATATAGTGAAATTATACAATCGTACGGTGAATCTACAAAAGTAAATGGTGCACAGCCGAATAAGATAACAGTACTGCCTTGGAGGATAGTAAAGTTGCTGACTGAAGACGTCACATTGCAAGTCTGGATTGAATAATGGTGAAAATGCCGAATGTTATGGCAATCGTCCTGATCGAAATGGTGAAACTGCCGAAATAATGGTGAAAGTGCAAAATGAAACAGTGAAAATGACGAGTTCAGCTCTGAAATTGGCGAACTGAATGTTGAAATTGCCGTCGAATGGTGAAATCGACGAATGGAACAGTGAAACTAACTGTAATTTAAAAGCGAAATGTTAAAACCGACGATGGACATGTATTGGTAACAAAGATAGCAACGGCGTTCCATAACATCATGAAGGCATCAGTCTCTGTCTCTTCACCATGTCATCGTAAATTAACTACAATACTACAATATACTATAATTTTATAATTAAATTCGATGTGTCGCGTTTGACACCAGTGCTGACTCTTTCGCGCGTTTCCCAGGCTGAAATGAATTACAATCGACACAGCAGAAGGCTAAGCACTATTTTGACGCTGGCTTTAGAGACAGCCATATCCACTGTCTGACAAGGGAGACGGGGGGTACCAACCACTTACAAATTTCCATTATCGCAGCTTTGAAGCGGGTTGATCAAATTAGTGTGCAATGTGTCCCCAAAGAACGCTGCAAGGAACATTTTGCACACTCATTTCTGATGGTCCAGCATGATATGCCCTAGTAATTAAACTCAAGCATTTTCAGAAAAAAAGCACCATCTCAGCACGTTCCAGTGCGTAGCGCCAGTGCTACTTTCAGATCATTCGAAATCAAATAACAAATGTGAAACGTAAGACTAGAAAGAGGCACGAGCCAAATTTTGGTTGCATTTGTTTACTGAGACTTACACTGTAATTTTTACGGTAAATTTTCATAATGTTTTACTGGCAGCGTTGGCGCCAGTAATATACTGTAAATGAATTACAGTACCTATTTCGTGGTAATTCATTATTTGAAAAGGTGGTATCTTTGCAACTTGATGATCATCTTTATGATAACAATTTGCATGACATATTTTAGTCAGTCTACAGACCACTGCATTCAACAAAATCTGCACTGATTAAGGTTCAGTCTGACATTGCACAGGCACTTGATAATGGGGAGGTTGTGCTGCTTATGTTAGACATGTCAGCTGCCTCGAAACACAATTCATCATGCAATTATTCTTCGTTGCCTGTTTTGACTTGGTTTAAGTCGTATTTGTCTAATAGATGTCAGAGCGTTATGGTTAAAGATATTTGCTCCGATGAGAAAGTAGTTGAGCATGGGGTACCTCAGGGCTCCGTTTTGGAACCGAAATTGTACAGTATTTATACAAGGCCCGTTGGCCATATTTTGAGTAGGCATGGTCTTTCTTACCACCTTAACGCAGATGACTTTCAGAAATACGTTAAAGTCAAACAATCCCCTGTAAATTTAGCTGTTGCTATCAGTAATATTCAGGAATGTTTGCTGAAGCTGAAAACTTGGCTATGTATTAACGGTCTTAAAAAATGAAGATAAGACTGAGTTCATCGTTTTTTGTCCAAAGAAACTAAATGGTCTCTGTCAGGAGCCTTGGCGTCCTATTTGATAAGAATTAGGATATGCAAAAGCATGTTTGTAATATATCCCGGATATATCATTACCAACTACTTAATATCAGTAAAAGTGACGACGCATGTAGGGCCTTTGTTCAAGCCACTGTTGTGTCTAAGCTTGATTATGCTAATGCCCTTTATATGGCATAAGGGGCGTTCTTATGAATCAGCTTCGAGTTCAAAATACAGCTGCTAAAATAATTACTAAGACAAATAGACGTGATCATACTACACCCATTTTAGCTCAACTTCATTGGTTACCTGTTTGCCAAAGGGTGGAATATAAAATAGTATTGATTGTTTATAAAGCACTTCATGGGCAAACACCAAGTTATATTAGTTCTATTATCCAGCGGTACCGACCACCTATGGCTTTGTGTTCTGCAGATCAGTTCCTCCTGTCCGTTCCAAGAACTAAGACAAAAGTTTTGGAAATAGTTCTTTTCAATAGGGGGCTCCTGTTCTGTTAGGTTGTCCGAATCAGTAGGTTCGTTCAAAACACATCTTTTTATGAAATATTTTAATTAATTTTTCGTATTCTTACGGTTAACATATCTGCAGAAACGTGGTGTTATCCGACGACCATGCTAACACCCTTGTGATTGTAAGGTGTTGCTCCGGCGCCGCTGAATGTCGCTTTTAGCACCTGTGGGTGAGGGGAGCGACGTCAGCGGTGTTGGAGCGACACATTTTGGGTGTGGTCTTCTGGTGGCATCGGGAAGTGTTGTTTTTGGCACCACAGTTTTGCATGTATCTTTGTATTTTTATGTATTATTTCAATCGTCATTGTATTCTTAACATATTAATATAGGTGTTATTGTTATTGTTTTTTTATATTGTAAAGCGCCTTAGAGCCTTTTTGGGCGCTATACAAGTGTGGTATAATAATAATATCGATAATTTGACAGTAACCGTAAAAGTGGCAGTTATTGATCCCGGTTGAATTTACCTTCAGCCACAGTAAATAACAGTTTTCATTGATGACAGATTCATTCTCAATGTGTATGTGCGAAGTATACACACTTATAAGGTTTCGGTTCCCTTACCTCGTAATCTGGTTCCCTTATCCCGAAATCTCGATAATGGCCGTACTTCATTTACACTCTTAGTATACCTCACCTGGTATGTACACGCAATGATTGGTTTCTCTTAAAATCATGGTTAGTACGCAAAAAAGTCAGATTTTTCATTTTTCATGTTGATTTTTATCTTGGATGGCGTTTATATGCAAAATTAGACAAAGCACACACAACTGTCAAAATAACATCAAAGGATCGTTGAATAAAGAATGGAGAATGGCAAAGTTTACTTGACAATCGTAACAACGCCCCATTCGTGTCGACATGCAAATTTAGGTAAAAGTTTATTGTAAACACTACTTTTAAATATTCAGTATTGCACTGCATTTATTGTTAAGCTCTTTTACAGTGGATTACTGTTGTAAAATCGAATCAAACCAAATTTGACCAAAGAAACGGACGAAAAGATATAAAACGAACTCGTTTGCCTCCCGATTGTCCACGGTTATACTCAACCCGAGCAAACCAGAAACGGAAAGAAATGTCCCTCTTTTTGTATTAAGATATTCCCATTTGCCTCTTATGAAAGTAGAGATATCCTGATTTAAAAAGAGAAACCTCTTTTTCAGGTAGTGATCTCTACACTAATAAAAAATAATAGAGATACGTGTACTGGTATCTCAGTCTCAGGATTAAATTCACAATTCAAACGATGTTAATGGAGAACACCAGAGCATTGTGTGGAAGAATCAAGAGTCGCCCTATTTGTGATGTCAGAGGCACTGGCGCAAGAAAGATCAGTGGATCCGAAATATGAAACCTTGACTATACGACACACTGCCTACAACCATGGAGGAAGGACACAGAAGGAATCTGAACTGCCCACAACGTCTGGCCAATTCGTGCTTTATGGCATGCCCGATGTGTCCACGAGAGTGTAGCGATCGCTTGATGTTTCACAACTGTGAAACCCCTTAGTAACCATATATGATCACCGCGTCAATTTTTCGCTGGTAAACTCTGTATACTGAAGAATAGGAAACCGAAGGGTGTTTGGTATGATTTCTCAACATCATCAAATTTAATACTTGCGCAGTTGCTTGTGTTAGGTCGTGTGCCCTAAATGTTCATGTGCAGTTATTGTTCAACGTTCTCTTCTGCAGTTATTTTCGGAATAAATAGTCAAGTTGTTAATAAGATTTTGTGATTTGAATCATTTTTATAACGTCATTTATACAAAAATGTAGTTAAAGAGATCTCGTGTTTAGTTCTTTCTTTCTCTGAGCTTTCCAGTCGTGGCCCACATGTTGTTGGCCAGTCTTGACCGAATTCGTACCAAGTCTTCGAAACTTGTGCTTTGGAGGGAAAAATATGAAGAGTAAAACCATTGCACGGATAATGGAACAGTCACTTTGTATAAAATAAAAAAGCTTATTCACGGTGGCAAAAGAAGGCATAACATTAGGGATTTTTCGTTCTCCATTTCCTGGTCACATCGATAAGTTGTAGTTAATTGCAAGCAAAAAACCAAAAATTTTGCCAGGATGTTACTGGCTCAAGTTGTCGGCAGGCAGTAAAAATCGGGCGATTTTTGGAATGTTCTGTAGTATTGTCTGACTGGGCAGCGCCAGAGTTGTACCCCCTTCGGTGGCCTTTCTCCACGCTCAGGCCAAAGTTCATCAACGCGCTATTTCACTTCATGCCGTTATTTACCACATCCAAATTCGTCTTCTTTGTTGTCACAATCTGGAAATCCATCGCATCTCATGCTGACAGGGATGCAGACATTGTCGCGTGCGCAACTGAATTCTGTCTCATTACGACAAGATGCTGGAAAAAAGAAACGAGGTTAATGAACGTTACAATACACTTCAATGTGAATGCTTTGAACAGATATTAGAATTATGAAACATAACACTTGAATATGCTATCGTGTTTACAACCAACCATTAAAAGACCAACCTTAACTCACCCACTGACCAAACAAGATTGCCATTTACCATTGCCATTTAGATTCTAAATAAATTTGACTCACATTCACAGCGTGCACCGCGTGGGAGTTTTACCTGGATATTCTGACTCGACCCGCAGCAGAAGTCTGGCAGGATAGAGAAAGTAAAACTTCCAAAACGTGATTTGGACATCTGAGTTACGAATTACCCTGCCTGGTTCCTTTACATTGAATAACTGCGCAACTCTCTGCGACCCTGCTTCGAAATATAAGTAAAAATCGTCCAGGTAAGGATCCAAGAAGCGAATCCGGATGACTTGGCCATTTCCGGCTCGCACTGTCCAAGAGCACTCGGCTGTAGTGGACAAGAGGCTGGTTGGATCTCCCCTCAGCTGCCCGCCAGGAAAACTGATATCGTGGTGTGAGTTCATAGGAAGGAGGATAGGATCATCATCGTCACAGTAATCTGCCGAGCATATGAGAATCGTCATATCAACATTCCTCCATGGCAGGGAAGGAGTTTCGCCATCATTTCATCTATGGTTTACGTTAGATTTTAAACTAGAGGTACATGTACTTCTCTACTCGGACTAAAAACAGGAACCAACATCAGAATTTAGCTTTCCGTAGGGAGAAGTTCAATAAGATTTCAGGGTTTGCACAATTGGTATACGCAGGGCAAGTGCTGGCAGTAACACCACGTAGCAAGGTATTTTTATTTCCCGTCCGAGCCACACATTGTAGCATGATGTTATCGCAAACTCCTTGCCTGAAACAACATCAGGCTGCAAACTATTAGACAAAAAGGAAGCAAATTGTGTTCCCTCAAATTCTAAATCAGAAAGGTGCGTAGAAGCATCTTCAGTATAGTTTCCACTCGCCATTTTGCGTATAGTCTTCTTTTTAAAAAGAAGGCTTGGGTTCCAAACCAGTAACCAGGACTTTTCGTGGGGGGTGGGAGTGTGAATCCTCAACAAAGCAGACCAAGCATAGATCTTTTGATTTTTTGTTTTGAAAAACAGCAGGATTAGTTAAGTCGTACCAATTGTTTTACGGGGGAGGGGTTACAAGTATATAAACGCCCGAAAAGGGGATAACCGAGGCGCAGAATACGGACGAGTGCGGACTTTTGTGCTCAAAATCTTTTCGTGCCTCAGAAACGGACCTTTTAGTCGCGTGGGGAGGTGCGGACGCATGCACCCCCTACTTACGGGCCTGGGTTCCAAGCACACACATTCGTCATGCAAAAATTGCGGAAATGAAAAGCAAAATGAAATATACGAATTGTAAAAAAAAACCTCATCCGGGACACTCACCACAGTTTTCTTCATCTGACAGTCCCAAAACGCTGCTACAGTCCAACCGACCATCGCAAACAATCGTAGCATCGTAACAAGCGCTCAGGTATCCGTTTCCGTTACAGAGGAATTCGTTGGACAAGCATCCTCCTTGAATCGAAGGGAAAGAATTACTTGAACTTTTAAACAACATTTTTCTGCTTTATAAATTTTTTCTCTGTGTTCATACATAATCAAACAACCAGACTTAATAACCATCGGGTGTATAGCAAGGTACAGACTGTCAAATGCTTTTTACCTGGGTTTGTTGACAATCCATTCCAATCATTTTTCTGCAGAGCGAACTTGAAGGTCGCATCGGCGCTTTCATTGTAAAGAGCTACAGCTAAGATAATGGAACTCGGTACTGGAATGATCGCGGATATCGTTCTAGGAATCACGTCCCCCGTCTGAAATGTTTCAGTTATGCCCTCATGTAGAAATCGCAGGCCAAATTGTGTAAAAAACCGGCCGACAGAGGATTGTAAAGTGATCTTGACGGTCTCGAAAACCAGCGCAGGAACCGTCCAGCAGGTTGTTTCATTACTGACTTCTCCGCTCCATGCCGAGTACGGTTTGACTTCCTCGGAAATGTTGACGACTTGATTTGAGGCAACATAAACGTAAGTACATTCTTCTCCATCTGTTATAAAAAATACATATGTATACGCTTCATGCATGCATGCACATTCATCAGTAATGTTTCCTTCCGATCTTTCGGATCAACTTGGGGACAACTGCAGCTCCATCTCCACCGACGAGTGAGAACGGTGTTCTTTTTATTACTTCGGTAATTATTTCACCATCTCTTCTTCTTCCTCTTCCAGTTATCATCAATATTAAAGTATTTGAAGACTTTAAATGTCTATACCAACAAAATCATCGTCATAAAATTAGTTTAAAAAATGAGACACCTTTTAACAACTTTTTGACATGCCTTTTACTAAACTCAAAAGATCTGCTTAAAAATCATCAAGGGTGTCTTTGGATCAATATCTACGCAGATATTTGAAATGCTTGGGGGTTTTCGTTTGCGTTTCAGAGTATAACGTGACTTGGAGGAGAGGCAAAATTCTCCAGAGACAGTGAAGTGACTTAACTATTTGCACTTACAGTGACGGCAGTATCCATCTGTAATGCAGACGCAAGGAATGTCGTCTGCGACGCAGAAGGATCCATTGTTGTGATAACAGAGGTGATCACCAACTCCACATTCCGCTAAAATGAACAAGCAATAAAAGTCACACAACCAATGTAAACTCAAAGGGTGCGATGAGAATTCCTTTCCAAGTCTAGTTAATGGCATTTGGAATTTGCGTGGAGCAAATGACAGGCTATACCAATGACATGAGTTGGTAAAGGACTACTGTGAGTCTGTGACCGCATCGTTGATTAACCAGGTACGAACAAGCATTATTTATTACTGGCACTCTACTACAGCCAAACGTTTATACCCAGTCACTTACAAATAATAACACATCTGCCTTTCAAAACGATAACAAATTCTCTTGATTTAAAACTTAGAATAATTTACCGCTGTCGTAAAAAAAAACAAGTCCCGACACTACTTTTCAGCTTAAACTTAAGTTATACCTTCCAGTTCGTGTATTATCAAATCTAGTATAGCTCACATCCTTACCACCTTAACGTCACACATTACATTATATTCCTATTTTTTTTAAACAATTTTTACATATATAGAGTACATCTTTTGTATCCTGGTTGTTTGTATGGGGTTTTGTTTCTGTAAATGATTGTGTTGTTACGCATGACATGCCTTACATCACCCTTTGCTTGTTAGGTTTTGTTACACCTATTTCTAACTCCATTTTTAAAATATCTATTCTGTTATTTTTGTAGAGAACAGTGTAGAGGAAACAAATGTTACTACTTCCACATTAGGGATATCGCTAGGACTTTTTTCACTGGAGGGGCAACATTGTCAACGGACGCATTGGGTCAAAGCGGTCATCAGCAATAAAAGAATTCACTATAAACGGTGAAAAGGGGGGGGGGAACTTCCCAGGTGTATTCATCAAACCTATGATTTCCAACCCCCTTTTATGTTTCTCTCGCTTATTCTTTTATCCCCTTATATTTCGCTTTTCACTAATGTGTGTGTTAGTGGGGGTGCACCATTGTCCCTGCTTCGCAATACCATCGGCATCAGCATTGGCATCGTGATACTTACGTTTATCAGGGAAAGCCTGAAAGGAGTACTGATATGGGCTCTCCATGGAACCACTTGTGTAAACAGTCAGCAAATGCTGTGGTGAGAATATCACCATGTTTTCCACACAGGCGAGGGAGAACAATGCAGACCCGTTGAAAGAAAGAATAAATGCGAGGCCGTTACATTTGCTCGAAGAAAGGTTCGCTTTGATGGTCATTTCTTCAGGGGCCGTGACGTTAATGCAGGCGGTACCAGGAAGGAGGACATCAGGCATCGCTATTACTGGGCCAGAGGAGTTGAGCTGTAACTCACGACACGGAACTGTAAAGAAAAAATAACGACAATAATGCTAGGGTAGCAATAGGGTTCTGAAGGGTATACAGCGATAGGCTGTAAGATGCCTAACTGTTAGAATCCAATCATTGAAGAAAATGAGAAATCTAGTTATAAAATCTGACAGCTCAGAGTAGCTCAGCGATGCCATTTTCTTTTCCCAAAATAATACACCATTCACTTAAAACCTAGGACTACTTTTGAAGAAAATGCACTGGAGCTTATTATTCACAATAGAAAAAATTATTCTGATTCTTCAAACTCTTTATCTGAAATAACTCTCGACTGTTTGTGTGAGCTAATGTGAGCTGATGTGAGTTGTTAATAGTCACCAGCTCACAAGAGGCACGGATCACCGCAATAAAAACCATAAAACTCCGAGTGATAATTCGAAAACCTTAAAATCTCCTAAGAGGTTTTCTTTGACGGTGAGGGCCGAGAGCTACTCTCTGACCAGCAGCTACTGCTCAACGATAGCTATTGTGTCACCAACAGTTACTCTTTGTCCTTCAAATAAGATGAAAAATATAAAAGGTAAGGCCCCAGTGCGGTAATGTGTCTTTCACGCAAAATAGAATTGTCAACAAAGATGTCTAAAATGTGGCGCAATCTGAAGAACGTTGAACGCCCAGCCGCCCGTTTGGCATGAAACAGCCAGATGAAGCAAAAATCACATAGCCCCATTTGTGGACTCAAACATGCCCTTGGACAAAGAGACATCGTCAACAGAGTAGGCCTAATCATGAGTGTCACCCACTGATATGGGCGAAGGATGATTGATATCTAATAAATATTTAGAAAGCATCCTGATGATCAGAATTAATTAAATGTATAACTTCTCTTGGTTTAGGCCCGGAAATTCATTTACAACTGATGGGTTTGTTCTAATGACAAAAAGGCCCAGACAGTCTTATACGCTCTGTATGTACATCATTCATCCGTTAAGTGAGCATTTTATATTTTCTTCTTTTTTTTAGCCTATTCTGTAAACCATTTACACATTTACGATGCCAATGATGTTAATAAGCCAGTTTCTTAGCAGTCGCGGCCTACGCAGCAACCCTGTCAGACCACATACTATATTATGTAGGGACTGCCTTTATAATGTTTTATGTAGTAGAGTGCAGAGATGTCAAATAAAATGAATTAACCACTAGGGTTTTGGTGTTCAACGTGAAGACCATGATGTCCGACAGTAAAAATCATCATTTGAGGAAATTGAGAAATTTTACAAAAGGAAAAACATGGGAAATTTCAGTTGTTTTTCATCATCCCTAGTCATTGATAATTGACTTTGGGTATTACGGAATAAGAATTTGATAGCGATTGTCCTTTGTGCAGCGACAACTTTTAACATACAAAAATTGAGACTTGCGGAATTCAAATTGTGGAAAGAGGGAACGTGTCTCTGGCATGCAATATAAACAATTAAAATGCAGGACGCAAAATCTGAACGAATAAAGTTCGGACTGTAAGACACCTATTTACAATTGGCAAAGATGAAACGACGACGATAGTCTGGCACGTAACTACGTGAGCGATTCTCGTTTAAAGCAATTAATTATAGTTTCTCAATTCTTTACAAACTCCTTCATTCCATGCGGAAACAAAGGGATCACTCTCTTCTTTGTTAGCACGAGAGGATGAATTGAGGATGCTTCTGACCAATTAGTGACTAAATACGGTTGCCATATTTTAGTTTCGTGGAATTTCTGTTGACTACATGTATATTTTCAGTATCGCCAGTTTATACAATATAAAGAAGCAGTCTTTTTACAATATGACTGTGGCTTTTTTTTTATTCCGCAGGGAGATTTGATGTAAGCTGCATGTACAAAAATACCTGACATATGGCATGACAAAGACCGGGACTTCCAAATTTAAAAATGAACAAAACCAAATTTCTAACTTACAACTTTTAAAAATACAACACCTACGAATGCAAGTACAACTTAGTGTATGATATAGTTTCCGTTTTCGTGTAGTACTGCACGTGCTATAGAAAGATGACTCTTCAGTCGATAAAACATAAACATGGGTAGAGTTGAATACTCAGGAATATGTTTTTAAAAGGGTTTTTGCATGATGCACCTGTGGGATACACATAATTATGGCCGACCTTTTAGGATACGCTGTCAAAATGATACTTCTTTGATCAGATTTTTTGACTAAATAGGATGATGAAACATTTTGTTTGAAGTGACTGACGTAAAAGACTTAACAGAATGTGTTCTTGTACGCATTTACAGTCAATGAATTTAAATGGATGCCTGATTTCTTAAAATGAATGGTATGAACATGTTTTCGATGCTGCGTGAAAATATATTTTATGTCAGTTCAACCCATTTGGCCGTACAAAAGTTGAATTTTTCACTTCACAACAAGGACATTATATGGAATAAATCCACTGAAACCTACAGGTGATGATTCGAGTTTCAATCCGATGTGCAGTAAATTTGAAACTATAAAAAGCAAAATGCTTTTTGGAGGAAATCTGGTATTTTTTGGCTTCGTATCACTTCCGCCGTCGACGGCGCATTGTTGCGTCGTTGCGTGCATTTGTGGCGTCGTGCCGTCGCATATTTTGTACACAAAGTATAGGCCCGTCGCATCGACCCGTCGTGCAGTCGCGTTGTCGCATTGGCATCGCAAAAGGGGATTCATTAACGTATAATCTGAAGATGTAGACCTTTTCATCTTATGGCATAAACTTGAACTCGGAAAGAAAAGCTTATTAAAACTTGTCCGAACGGGAATAATTATGGGGGATGGTTGTGCTAAACACCGCAGTCACAACAGCAACAGCGCCCTCCTGGTGGAGCACACGAAACAAATTCCATTTTAATGAAAATGCGACGATGCAACAATGCAACAATGCGACAGTGCGACAAAGCGACGGCACGACGCGACAATGCGCCGTAGACGGCGGAAGTGTGGGGAGATCCAGGCCTAAATGCCCCACACGTTCCGCGTAAAATGGCAGGAATGGAGCTCCATAGAAAGGACCTGGTTGTAAAAAAATCCACCTTGCTGCTTGGGGTTATTTTGGGGGCGTGGCTAGAAATGCACTTCCACAGCAGCATAATGAAATACAGTTTGAGAGGGGACCTGAGGGATGTATTGACTGCAGTCGTACTTGTTCAGTTATGACCGGGAACTCCGGGAAATGATGTGGTGATGATTTTCTCCGTGTAGAGAAAAGGTCCCTCTTTTTGGCGTTGTGGCTCCGAGGGTAGAAATGTAAAGAATGTAGAGCCCTAGTGAAGAAATTAACGTTCTTTTCTTATAGAAATACAGTAAATTCCAGCATGTGATTATCTGAACTATGACTACCGCTCGGGGCTTGGGTTACAGACACCACATTCTCTTAATCCTACATTAAGGAAAACCCATCAGTCAATATGGCTCGTACATTACGTTCGCAGTGGAAACGAAAGTTGTTCTACCACTTTTTGGTTGAGTTTATCGATTTCTCGTCTACGTACAGTATAACATCACATTTCAATGCAACCCCGCGTGCTTCTAGACGTTCGTCCATTACAGCGGTCGATTTATAGCAAATAGCGTGACACTGTATACAGTTTGTATTCATTTTCGAGACAGTGAACATCTTTTGATATTTCCAAAAAATGTTCTAGTTCCTGTCCAATCTGTCACTGTAAGTCTCTTCCTGTTGTGGAGCAGAATTTCCGAACTACTGGTGCAAAAAGTTCCATTTTCTTCGTGTCTATGCTGGCCTATTAAAAAAAGTCAAATTACTGATACCGATAGACTTGTTGTCATTTGCGGATCATATTACGGTAAAAATGACGGCGTGAAATTGGCACAGTTAAAACAAAGAAAGAAGCATGTCGGGGTGCACCGCCGGAGGCCTTGCACCAGAGCCCTCCACCACCAGTTAAGGGTGCACGCCCTTGAATAAGCCACAAATATATCCACCAAGCTCAGTAAAAACAGTTATACACTTAAGATATTCTATATTAGAAAGTCCTGAGAAACATAGAATTGAGGAATTGGAGAATATGGCACTGAACCTCTCGCAGAGCTAGACTTATAGGGCTTTCAATTCTGAGCAATTTAGATGCAATCGGGCCCGATAGTGGCACTACTTTGCTGTTTTGCAGAAGAATGCTTTTTCAAAATGGCTTCTTTCCCAGCCAGGGAAATATCCTTTGTTTTGGGGGTGGTCTGCTTTGGGTGAGAGTTTCTCAAAACGTCATTGGTCAAACAACCAAATCTTGAAGGGAAAATGAAAGACAACATGTTGAACATCATTTTTTTCTGTGAGGCCAGGACACTTGTGAGCGTTATGAATACTTTAAAACGAATTTTAAAGTATTAGGATTTATCACTGGTGTCTATGGGAATTTGTTTACTGGAGTGCACCCTTCGAGCTATTAAGTGGCAACAATATATCACCGTCTATTATCACATGGTAGTCGATACAAAAGGCATGCGTGGAAGATGTCTAATAAGAGCAATAGTATGTATCACATGTAGAAGGATAAAATATCCGAAATATATCAAACTTTATTTTTTGTTATAATTTTGAATGTACCGTCACAAAAACCAAGACGTTGCCCTTTCTGTGGGATTTGTTCACAAGTACACAGTACCCTAAACTGGATATTAAAAATTTTAAAAACTCAGAAGGGACTCACACTGCAGCAGGAAATCTAGTCCTTGAGAATGGACAGGTTTGAGGTGGTGGAGAGCCACGCTGATCAAGAGAGACACCTGCCATGACCACGCCCATCCCATCTTCAAAGGCGAAATGTCTTAGAATACCATCTGAACAAATAAAAGGTAAAAGTCACCCCATGTGATCTATGTAAGTGATACTGAGTAAAAAAGTTTGAGTAACGATTAGTTCATCGTTATGTATCATGGAAGGGAACCGAATCTGAACAATTCCTTCTTTTTCAAAATTACTCTCGAGTGCAAATTTGTTTTCATGAAAGAGAGAATAATAACATGTTATATGTTTCAACACAGTATAAGTGGTGAATATGCGCTACATCATTTAGACTGAAAAGGAAAATTGTCAATAAAGCATGTCCCTTGGTAACATCTTAACTGACTCTTGGGACTAGACAGAAACATGATTTGACTATGTTCATTATACCTGAGCTACATATACCTTGCGTCGTTCGTTTGCTGCATTATTAAGGTGGAGAAAACTACACCGTTAACACCGTTTTGGACATCTGATTACGAGGTGGTAACTTAACACTGCTGTTTTACGGGGGAAGGTCTCAAGTACAGTGCTGGAAACAATGAATCAGCTGTTGTTCACTTCATTAACTGTCCACTCATGGACATCATTTTTTGTGATATCGGCACTTATAATCACGTATACTGCAGGCACAGATTTTTCTGTGAGCCTGCCCCAAAGAGTATTATTTAGGACAGAGACGGACTATTAACTGAAAGTAACAAATGAGTTTCAGATTAATGATCAGTCAGTGAGTTTGATATCGATTTGTTTAGGCTGTGAGGAATTTGAGAGTTTTCTTACCCAATAGCGGAGCAGATTTCGTCAGTGCTCAGATATCACCTGATGATTCCAATCTGACGCTGAGCCCGCACAATGCTGACGAAGAAAATGTCACGCAGTACACGCAGTACCAATCAAAGCACTTGAATAGTTCGGCCGTGGACTAGGCTGACCGCTGTCAGGTGTTTTCACTTCCAAACACTTTGGGCGTTTTCTGCGCAACTCACATTCCGCATGGGCTTTGTGTGCTGTGTACCTGCTAGTTCTGTCCATCAGACAGAACGTGTTTGCTTTTAAATGCAGCAAGCCTAAAGTAATTTACATTGTCAATGCATTAAAGTAATGAATTTGCTCTTTTACAAATCTTTTCCCAAGAGAGTCCAAAATGAAAAAAAGAGCAATTGATAATTTAACACAGATACGCATGGTATATACATGTACTTGATAGAAACTAGAACTGCACTCAGCAAATTGCAACATTGCCAATGCTGGTGGTTTTTCCGAGTAAATTCTATAGCATGCACGAGATAAGTCGTTCAAATATAAATAACGACAATAAGAGAAAACAGATATTAAAAAAATCAAAATTCAAGAATGGAACGCTTTTCAGATCATGCATTTCCCTCGTTTGCAGGAACATGACGATGTCAGAATTAATTAAGTATAAGGGCGGATCCAGGAGCCCATCCCCCCAAAAAGGATGCCAAAGAATCATTTTTTAATTAACGAGAGACCTTATGGCGTTTTTCCGATTTAGATTGCCTTCCCTTCCAAAAGTGTATAGCCCCCCCACCCCCCCCAAATACACAAAAACGTAGCCTCAACCATAGGAAATGTCACTTACGGTTAAATAAACAAAATTTAACTTTTTGGTCCCCGCCAAAGCAAGCTAAATCTACCCAATGAAAATGGCTCTGCATTCGCCCTTGCTCATGTATGATTTCTTCTGTAACAATTAAATGAGATTTTCTGTTGCAAAATGCAAGTTCTTTCCTGTAGTCTGGAGGAAAGAAATCTGAGTTTTAAACATGCAAGTAAAGACCTGTCGGCATTGTGCCACAAGAATTTTACAAAAAACAAACATTTTGAAAATATGCATGATTGTTTTGGTGAGACCTAATTATTATTAATGACTTCATGAAACTGACATCCATTAAGGCCTACGCGAAAGTTAGGATCCATCATTTCTGTTCTTTCGTTATACTATAGAAAATTACTGCATCCATCACCCGAAACTGACGAAGCATTGAAAAGATTACCCCACATGTGTAAAGACAGAATGGCCTTGGCTAGCTGACCTGACGACGTCGTCTATTAATTATCGAGCCTGCCCGAACGAGTTTTATTTGACAAAGATATTAGGATAAGTGACATTGCTTGTCGTACGCCAAGTCGACTGTTTTATGGCGATCTTGAAGACATGCACGGATTCTACCACCGCACATTTGACTCCGAAAAGCCATCAACAGCTGAACGATGTTCCGATATAATTAACTAGACAATATACAACTCTCTTCTAGGCCTAATTTTTAGAACGTTTCAATCTTTTAGGGGGATTTAATCATGGGCTTAATTTAAACAAAAACCACTTAAACCGAGGACAACGCATTAGATGAATTTCCATGTGTATTCCACCTTTTCTGCGTGCATATTAGCCTATTCAGTGGGGATTTCTTGAAATTGCATACGACTTCCATTTTGCCTGGTTCGGCAGGTATATACAACCTATGCTTGATCAGTAATCAAGCATCACCCCATAATCAAAGTGAAAAAGTGAAACTACTGTACACGTATTTAAAACCAGAAGTTTAATAGGTGTTTTAATATACAGAATTAGTTTTTATAGGGAATGCATTGAAAAAAATGCATTAGTAAAATAGAGGAATATATAGGCCCTAGTTGGAAAAGGGACCATAATAACATGGAACCCAAGCTCCATGCATAGAATTTGATTTTTAAGATTAAAAATTAGGCCCTACGTGCGACCGACGCGACGTCTGAAAAATGTCTGTAGACTAAATAGGGAACGGGATTAAGTCTAGCATAGAATTAACTGCTGACGCGCTCTTTTTTTTTATTACACAACTGTCAGGGGGATACACGATACTTTCCTATGGGAAAATGTTCTATAGCCAGTCTTGAGAAGAGACAAGTCTTTGCGCCTCGTGGAAGCTACACCCCTCCAGCCCCTGCCCATCCGCTGGATAGCATACGCCAATGCTACTAACACGTACCGTCTAAACGTGTCGCTTAATCAGCTGTAACTTAAAATATTATCTCTGTACGCTCTATGTGAGGCAAGGGGCAGTGAAAATTTTCAAACACTTTCTGAAGTAGTCTGCTCTGGTATTCACATCCAACAGTAGTACTTTGAAACCGGCACTGGCTGGGCAAAAACGGTAATTATCAATATAGGCCGGTCAACCTCAACGCCTTTGTGCACTAGCTGCCAATTCGAGTATCGTGATATACGACTGAATTATTACACAGTCAAGTTGACTGGCTGTAACTCCCAGCAAGAAAGGAGGCTGTAAGGCTGGTGGGGCGATTCCAATTAGTATGATATAGTCACCTCTGGTTTCTGTTCAACCGTAGGGCCTATGTATCACAACTAAGAAAAGAAATGTTGGTACATAACATGAAGTAGGCCTAAATAAACATGGGCATAGGTTTACATCATGAACTACACCAACGTTCCCAATATATACTATAGATGAAGGGGGAGGGGTATACAAATACATGCTGCCAACTTGAACTCAGTGTACAAAAGTGTCAATTCTAAGCCACTATACATACATAGTTTAATGTGTGCATATAGGCCTACATGTTAGTGTACAATACCTGGATATAGATTTACAAATAAAACACACTTGCCGCCACCCTACAAAAGCTACTTAATTGACTTCTGCAGTACGTGTCAACTTACCAGTCGATGCAGCGAAATCACCCTCTCCCAGGGTCTTTCTTAACGTTCATAATTCAGAGCTATATGTACAACAAGATCAAGAACCTTGATGCAAATACCTAAAAAATACCATGCTGCAAGCCCAACTTAAAGTTATGACGCGGAAAGCCGATTAACGAACATGTCCATGGGCACAGTTAACTGAATCCATACACATGTACCTTAAATTCCCTGTTATGTGGTCTATCCTGTCAAAAAGTGTTCCATATTTGCCCTTATACATTTATCAACGTCTCCCTTACC
>NW_019091362.1:10563649-10605492 GCF_001949145.1 Acanthaster planci
GACGATGAGGGTCAAGTGACGTAATGCTTATAAGTTGGTGCGCCAAAAATGTTAATTTCGCCGACACGAAATTACGCATACGGATGTGTGGCTAAGGATTAATCGGGAGTGAGAGTCCGTGCCACACTAGTGGGGCTAAGTACTACTGTACTACTGTCAGTAGGCCTGGCCTTGAACTTGAAGTACTAGTCATGCTAGTACTAGTAGAAGTACTACTGGATAGCTAAGTAGGAAGCCCTAGGCCTTCCTATTTAGCTACCCAGTGGACCTAAACTAAAGCCTACCCGATCATAGGCCTACCTCATAAGCCTTATCGCTAATACCTACCACATGGCTGATTTTGCACAACTGTGGAAAGGCATTGTGGGAAGGGAAAAGGGGCAATGTTGGCTCTTTTTCCTTCCCATGATGCCTTTATACTATTGTGCAAAATCACTCTTGCAGTAGGCCTACTAGTGATCATAAGGCTTATACCAACATGACCGGTGACCGATACTCGCGAGGCAGTTGTGTCCGACATGTCTGACGCATCCATGGAGCTATTTCCTAGCCTGCATTCTTTGCGAATTCATGTGAACATGAGATGCAGTTTGTTAAAACCTTGGTCTCGTGCATTCTCCATAGTTTCTGTCTTCATTTACATACATGTACATGTAGCTTAAAAACTGCTCCAGAGGCATGAGTCGCAAAAAGCCTACAATGAAGTTTCCTGCAATGGGTAGGGCCTTCATTATGTACATGTTGTAATGTTTCAGTGTTGAGTCTTCAAGTATATATGACGTTGGCGCATAACTTGGAACAAGAACAATGTTAGAATATAATTTATGGACTGGCTAATATGGGCCCACCGTAGTCAAGTAGTGGGAACTGTAACATGACTTCCAAAGTTTATACATGTGTTGTGGCACTGTACAGTTATTGCTAAGCTTAAAATGATTCAATTTCCACCAATGTGGTATACTTCTTCATGGTATTTTAGGCCAACTGTTACTACTGATCAATTGGTACACAGTCTATATTTTAACGAGCTCACGGAGCCAAGTTTGAACCAGGCGTTGGATGTCCTTTTTTCCCTCTCATTTTCTTAATTTTCTCAATCAGATCCTATTACTTTCCAAACATGTTTCTCTTTTCAGTTTCAGTAAATTCATGCTTCATGGGGATTTTTTTAGAAGGGAAATATTGAAAGATCCATTGATTACAAGTAATACATGTACATGTACACGTAGATATCGCCAGACTGATGCAACAAAGGGAGACAGCAACCTGTCTAAACTTCTGTAACCACCTGTATAGCCACTGTACATTGATTTAACACCAACAATGCTATACATGCACATGTACATGTAGCAAGTTCTCATTGATAAAATTTGGGTACATACAAACATTCACATATCAAATATTCTCTGCATGTTTCTCGTACGAAATATACACTGAAGTTAATTTACCGTTGATTTTAATACTGATTGCACATCACATGAGCTTTTTACTCTTTGCAGCTATTGTGTGAGACGTTTTTCCAGTGAATATTTGGAAAAATTATAGACACATGCAGATAGTAAAATTTTATTGCATGTTTAAACTACTCAATGATCATTATAAACTCACGATCATTGTTGAAAGTCCGACTCTGAAACATAAGAGGTGACTTCAGTCCATTTGTGGACTGCTTCTGGTCGGAATCCTGTCTCTGTACATAGTTGCATCACCAATGTACATGTAAGCACGTCAGAACCAGACTAAAGACTTGCCATGGAAATATTTTCAAGTTCCACTCCACATGTCCAGTTGCCATGCCAGTAAAAAAAGTAAACACATATATTAGAGAACTGGTCCATGGTAAAATGCATACAGTACCTTTTTTTCTTTACTTGATGGCACAGGTTGGTGCAGTGGAGGAGATGTCCCAGGCAGATCAACAGAGGAGAAATAACTTTTTCCAGAGGGCAGTCAGTGAAAGCCAGCGGTGAGGTTTATAGCTTTGGTGCAAACCAGTCAGGCATGGACAGATGTCAGAGCATGTTAAGGTCACAGTATTCCAACTTGGGGAAAGTGGAGAGACTTCCTCAACTTGAATAGCTAGAGACCTACATTGTACCTTGCTGTAGTTGTTCCCTTGCCCTTCCTCTGAAGTCTGATCCTTTTTGTCCTGTACACCAGAATGAGTGCTGAAGTCGAGAGATGCCAACAGCGACACGAGGCTCTGCAGGCAGAGCTGGGAGCAGGCAACCTGCATGCCTGGACCATGGAGCATGCGTCCGAGGTCACTGTCACCCTGCCTGGTCCTTCCCAGTCCACCGATCCCATCCCAGAACTTCCGGAGCCCATGGACTGTAACAAGTAACCTATGCTGGTCGAGGACTTCTCTGGATGGAATGATTTTTAGAATTGATACTCCTTTATAACACGTCTTTGGTTAAAACAAAGAATGTTGCATGATCTTGAAAAAGGTACATTGCAACTTGTCTGTTTGTTTTTCTGTGTTTTCCTTCAATGTCCTGTCAATGAGGCATTCATAGAATGAAAACAAAGAATTTGCTATCTTTTGACTAAGTTTTGTGTGGCTGACTGATCCAAAGCTATGCTTGCCTGCAACATTCTGGGCTTTGCAATTACAGAGCAGGATTTACACAAGATCCTAGTGGAAAAGTTTATTACTGTGTTTGTTTGAATTTCTGGTCATCAAAGACATGAACGTACTGTACGGTTGTGTTGTTCATACGTTCACCCTCTGTATTTCCTAAACAAATATGATTGTAATGAATAGGTAAAAAGGTTGTCTCCTTTAAATGTAGTACATGTAGAAAGTAAGTTAATTGATAAAACAAGGGAAACACCACTTTAGTCAAATTCTACATTTCTCCAACTCACTCATTTAATAAAAAAAAAAGGAAGAGGGATATCAGCCTATTTTCTACATTTTGTTAATGAAGGCACATTTTACTACAAAGAGGGTGGATTAGCTTGAGTAAGTTTCAGGCATTATAAATATGTACAACGCTTGCTTATATTTACAATTACAACCCTAGCGAGGTTTTTAAAAGTCTGAGAAAAATCTCTGTAAAAGGAAGTTAGGTGACAAAGGATGTGGACGGCTTGCTTTATTTTTTTGTACTATAAATGCATAGGGACCAAAATAAATACTGGAAGAACGTTACTTAACAATTAACTCTCTGATCCCTAAAGCACATGTATTACAGGTGCCAACAACAATTTGAAAAACATAATTATAAAAGTGACATCATCAGATAAAAATAACAAAATCAGAGAAAAAAAATTTCCCATAATTTGTTATACAAGTCCCTCGGAGTGGCATAAACTGCCTTACTTTTCATCGGAATGGTACAAACTGCCTCATGTTTCATCGGAATGGTACAAACTGCCTCACTTTTCATCGGAATGGTACAAACTGCCTCACGTTTCATCGGAATGGTACAAACTGCCTAACGTTTCATCGGAATGGTACAAACTGCCTCACTTTTCATCGGAATGGTACAAACTGCCTCACTTTTCATCGGAATGGTACAAACTGCTTCACTTTTCATCGGAATAGTATTAACTGCATGGAAAGTGTCTGTGGAGTTTCACTGACTGACAATGAGGGTGTATTCTGATGGCAGTGCTGGCCAACTGCTCATCAGTTCGTATCAGATTGGACATTCAGCTTTTTTTCTCCAAATACTGCATATGCCTAAACATTTGAAACACTTGTGATCATATCTGCAGGAGTACACTGAACCCAAAACGTGTTTGTTGCTTGAATGAAACCTTCAACACTTCACAAAATACAAAGCAAGTACATGCAGGTAGGCTATTGCTGATTACTGAAAATAAGAATATGGAAAATAAGGAATAGTCTGTTCTCAGATCAGGATCCTGGACAGCTATGGAGAAATTCACCTAGCCTCTTGAAGTATCACTTTTTGTTCAACTAAATCAGCAGTTTTTAGTTTTTCTGGCACCAAAAACGGATGCAAATGCTGTTATGGATAAATTCAAGGTTCTGTGGTTGATGAAATATTCTTGCAATTTGATCGGCAAACCACAAGGTAAGAAAAAAGGGATAGAAACCACAAAGTTGAATAAAAATCCCAAAAATTTTATCCAGAAAATCCAAAGGAGACTGACCTATAATTAGCAAGGGAGGAAATTCAGTTGAAGTCTTATAAAAACCCAAATTCTGCCTGACACAGCTTGCAAAAATATCAGATCAACTTGGTAAATGTGGGACACATTATGTAATATTTTTTTTAAGCAGCGCAAACAGTGACAGCATTTAGTTCTGTACAGCCATCAGCGATGGGGGTTGGTTGCGGATTGTCCTTGACGGGGTACCCACTGCTCGTCTGTCGGCTTGAGGTCTGGGCTGGGTTTGACGCATGGCAGACTCCAGCGTTTGCTGTACAAAGGAAAGAAACACAAGGGCTTGGTGAAACTCCATGCAGGAAATGAAGATGATCATGTCTTGGCAGTCATTCCTTTGGCAAGGAATGTACAGGTATTTTTCATCTGAATGTGCACAAATTTGTCAGAGCTCTCTTACCCGTCTATCGGTGCGCATCCTTGCATTGTAGAAGGAGGCAGAATCAGGGTTCTCCATTAGAAGCTGGGATTGTAGACGCTCAAATTTCTCTCCTTCATCTTCCGGCTTGTCAGGAAAACATCAAAATATTTATTGACCTTACTGCCTTCAAGGCAGAAACATACCACAGCAAGTGCTAATGGGTCGTCTGATTCACATGCTTACAAAACATATTTCAAGAGGAGAGGAGTTTACAGTCTGTCTGTGCTTTCATAAACTAGGAAAACGGTTTATCAGCCACCATCCATTGGCAGCAAAAGCGGGGTCAGAGGAAAGAGTTTTGTACGCTCCCGAAAAGGATGACCAAAATGGGGGACCCTTAAATTTGTAACGCTTTCTACAGTTACTGGAATGAAACAGTTTCCTTCCAAAAATTCATTCTGAATGAGAAAAGACAATGAGAGAAATTTAACAACGTCCCCCAAAAAAGCATCTTCTCTTTTTAATGCAGTCTTCTTTGACATGTATGAGGTAGAGAATGAAAAGCTCGAAGTGATTTCATAGTTTATCATGAAAAGAAAAATATTTGATGCTGTGATGGGACAAGGCCAGAAAAAAAGACATGGAAACCTTCCGATGCAATTCCCAAAGTGTATATTTCAACTATTCTCTCACAGCTTTGAATCAGAACTGCGGTTAAAATTTTGAAGCTAATCCTACAGTAAAACAACTTCCAGAATGCATGCTTTCTAGACTCTTGATGCTATACTCACCATGTCTCCGTTATACATGGTGCCCAGCCTCATCCCAAAACCTGCCTGTGCGCTGGTCTGCTGGTCTTCGCTACTCAAGAAGCACTCAGAGTACCAAGTGTCAAACTCTGGGAAGAAAGAAAAGAAAGTGCCGTAAGAAAGGAACTGAGAGATTCTCGTAATAGACTTCAATGAATTTTCTCCAATATTTTGTCATTATCAAACATCTCTCACAGTTCGATACTGTGCAGAAGGAAACCCGGGCAGAAACTGAAGACACAGTTACTGCCTGGTGAACATCACAGCCATTCATGGAAATGTTGATCTTCAGACAACACAAGCAGGCAGCCTCTTGTCAAGCATGTCCCAGAAATGATGCAAAATTACGTAGACAGCCTTGGTTCCCCTGGCAAGTACACTCATTCTGATCTGAGACACGATGGAGGGGAAACAATCGTCTATTTGAATGAGGGCTGGAGTTGTGGGATGCTCTTTCGACACACTAACCTTTGAGGAAACAATTTTTTTTCATAAAAAGTCAGGGCTCTGATATTGCTAACAATACAAGTATCAATATGGCGAAGAACGGCAGCAGCAACACAAATAAAAAAAGAATATATACACAACCATGAACAAGACAAGCAACCACACTGTACACTGTTTGTGACTCCGGCACGAGGTTCTGTTTCTGAGTCTCCCTCACCTGTGATGAGCCTCTGTCTGCATTGGTCCACCAGCTTCTGACAGTACTGCACCTCTGACTTGACCTGCCGCAGTTCATCGTAGTCCAACCGGTAGGCAGCCTTCAGCTCCTTCAGCTTTCGGATCAGCTGGAACTCTTCTTCTGAGATCACCAACTCACCGTTTTCAGTGGCAAAATCTCCTGGAATTCATCAAAAACAAGAAAGGAAAACAAAAACCTGGTGCCGCTTAGACATTTTATAAAAGGTGGAAGTCCTTTTTCTGAATTTGAGACAGATTTAACCTTAATTGCACATTTACACAGCCAGCCACATGTTTCTCGAATTATGAATAACATGCCTTTATGAGTGGAAAAGAAAACGGCTGTATTTTATTAGTGAGTTTCATTGCTGAGGAATATCTCTAAAACTAGGCCAAATTTCACGGCGCTGATGAGCAAACGATTTTGACCTTACAGAGGCTCCATGTATTTCATGCAGACCATAAGCAGTAAACACAGCAAAAGCAGAAACCTTGGAGGAAAGTTTTTCTTATCTTTGTGTCATAATAATAGAAATCTCCATGCGTGCGCAACCGTCGGC
The DNA here is from genome assembly GCF_001949145.1 of Acanthaster planci. The sequence continues at coordinate 10,570,207 of NW_019091362.1, forward strand.
ACAACCAAGCCAAGTACTGCCATGAAAAAGTGCTTAGTTAGCAAATTTTCCGCTATACAAGCATATTGTTTCTGCTATAAACTGTTAAGCAGCTCTGTGAAATCGGGCTGTGTTCTCGCAATATCCTCAATCGACCAACAGGTGAAAAATTGATTGGAAAAGGGCAGTTCTCGTGTCAGAGAATCTTCTCTGCTGCAAGTGATTACTGACAATCTGCTCACCTTGCTCAGCTCTATCGTTCCTGACTTTGTCGATGGCCTGTCGCGTCTGGTCAATGTCCTCCTTGGTGGTGTTGATGGTCTTGGCCAGGTCTCGGCACTGCTTCTTTTTAGCTCCGAGAATATCTGGTGAAGAGGAAGGAAAACCCAGTGATTCAGGACTGATGACCAAGACCTATTCTGAAAGCACGCCGGACATGCGGTTGAGCAGTTGTTTAAAGATGTGCAGAATGTGTGGTTGTGTGAAACAAGCTAGGGAACATTCCAAAAACAGATTCATAAATACCTCTGACAGTTCACCCATTCCTACCAGTTGAGAGCCTGGGTGGTTTTTATCCATTGATTATTAAAAAGTACCACTGGTTTAAAACAGTATCCTGGTTCCACATTCAAATCTTGACTCCTGCTTTATGGACTCAAACCCTAAAACACGATACTCATCAGTCTCATCTGGCATCACCAGCCAATGAGTCCACATTTCATAGAGCTGAAATTTGACTCTACACCCGCTTATCTGCCATCTGCATCAAACTGCGCAGCATGCCACACTGCAAATTTCCATATAAGGAGACTTTACTAATACGTGGATTGGTCAATTATTGTTCATGGCTCCTTTCCCCTAAACATACTACATTACTCTTACAGTCCCAAATCGTCCAATTTTAATATGATTTTTATATACACCCTCGGGGAACAGGGTTAAAATATGATTATACACCAGGCAAGAGCCAAAACCAGAGTTACTTAGCAAGTGAGCTTTGGAGGCCTTGGTGAAACGAGAGATACAATTCTCTGGAAATGACTGAGATTGATGGGTGGCAGTGTTGTAGTACAGACCACGGAAGACCTTCACAAGACCAACACAAGACCTCCAGTCTGAATTCAAGTCGCAAACTATTCAAATGAACGCAACAAAAGCTTTTCTTTGTCATTGTCCACCCTGTTACTTGTGACTGGTCTTGTGAATGGTCTTGTGCACAGTCTTGCATCTGGTCTTATGTCTGGTCTTGAGATGGTCTTGTGCACAGTCTTGCGTCTGGTCTTATGTCTGGTCTTGACTTCAACACTGATGGGTGGATGATTTTTGCTACAGCTCACCTTTGTTTTCAATGAGTATGCGATTGATCTCGCTCCCCCTCTCGTGCTTGAACTCCTCAAATGCAACAGTGCGGAGCGGCGGGGTGCTGGCCCGTGGCAGCTGGGGCAGCTCGGACAGAGGCCCACCGGACCCAGCCGCTGAGGCCGTCTCGGCACGCACCGCCGACTCCCTCATCTCCAAGGGAGCGGGGCGGACCGGTGAGGACTGCTCTGTGGGGTGGGTGCTGGGGACAGGACTGGTCGTGCCTTGGACAACCTTGGTGGGTTGCGGGCTGTGGGGTTTGAGGGAAATAACAATAATTCTCTGCAGGCTTTGTGCCGATGGCATTCTGCCTTAACCCTACCTAATACTAGTTCCAACAGGAGTTTTTATTGGGAGGGGGAATCCTGACGAAAAGATTAAGTAACAGCTTAATAGCTTTTTGGATTAATGTGCCTTTCAAAGTTATCCTCAAAGTTTAGAAGTGATTGAATTTGAAATTTAGTGTTTACATTAAAACAAAAGTGAACGGCCCATCAAACGCCTTATAAATCCAACTCCCGATTTGGTAAATTAGGACAAGATCTACTAGACAGTGTCCATTCATCCAATTTGTCTGCTGCTGTCATCCATAAGTAAGCATTGGATGAATGCAAGGATCTCAATGTTTTTTAGCTGTGTCTCATGGAATGGTAAAGGAATAGTCTTTCTTAGAAAAGGTTTCTACTTCATTCCAAGTAAGGCCTAGAATCGGAACAAACCTTGCTCTGTCTTTGCCCCTCTTGGATTTGGCTTTCTTGGCTGATACAATGGCAGAGTGAGTGGGCTTTGCAGAGGAAGGGGCAACACCTAGGCCGAAACCCTGGCCATCCACTTCACCGACATAGGTGGCCCCTCCGTTGTCATCAAACACCACACCTGCCTGAAAGAGCATGAAACACAAGTTGCTACCAGAAATCTTAAAAATAAACCAAATTAGCAATTAGCAGCCATGACAACGACGGTATGGTGCGTATGTTTTCATACAAGTCGTACATATGCAGCAACAAATGGGATGTTTAGAATTTGGCAAAAAAGTGCACCTTAACTTTAAGAACACATGCTAGCACTGTGCCACCCCAGGAGGGTGTTCCCTTGAATGAGTCTATGGGCCCTATGTGGGACTGAGCGGGGGCGCAAATTTGCCCAGCAACAGAGGCTCCTTTGGTAGGAACTCCACTTCACTGGTTCACGAACCACTATGAGGTGCATGACTTGCGTACACATGGCTACCAACAAAATGAATACCAACATGGTTATTTCAACCGATAAGGGGTGCCTCTTCTCAAGGCGCATACAAAACAGAAACAACAAGAAGCCCCAGTTTACCAGAACTGGTACTGGCAGTCAATATCAAAATCAAGTGTTCCATGAAGCTGTAAAATGGCTAGACATTTATAATAAGCTGGCAATTTTCACAGCAAACTTTTCTGACACAGCATTTGAATTCTAGCTTGAACCTTCTTGGCACTTCTTTTATACTCAGCAGGACATTTCTTTGTCATTAATCAACTTTATACATGCGTATTACAAGATTACTATTCATCTTCGCAGATTTTATGCACAATTGACAGCTGAACATGCAATTTTTTTTGCTGTTCGAACTGTAAAATATGAAATATAAATTACACCTCGTCTCCACTCAAGTTAGTTTAGATGATCTACAGACTGAAGTATGCAGCTGCTTGGATTTTTCTTTGCTGGAAAAAATTACTATGCCTTCGTTTAACTCCCTACGTGTTCATTGGTACTTGGTGGCCATCGTCTTCAGAACTCCTCCTGGCCAAAAAAATTCCACGGTAATAAGCAACGTCTTAATACCTTCTGAGCTGCTGCCACAGCGGCAGGGTCCATCCGGTCGATCAGGGTGTACTTGCTGCGCAGCCGGGCCTCCACATCTTGCTCCATCTGGCCCACCATGCTCTTGAAGGAGGTGAAGACTGTCTGGATCTGCCGGACGTTGACCACGTCCAATTCGTCAATGGTGCCATCCAGGTAGCGCCGGACCTGGCTCTGGATCTCCAGCCGCTGGGCCTCAGACAGAGGCTCATAGTTGACCTGACTTCTGTTGGCCTGCAGCAGAGAAATAACAATTTATGCTGCTGGTCACCAAAAGCCTCCTTGATGTATGGCTAGAATGTATGGTAAGAAGGTAAGTGTGGTAGTAATTGTCTTGAGCACTACCGTTGTCTTGTACCATACATAAATAATGCCTTCAGCATAAAAAAGTATGATTAAAACTGCACACAACATCAAACATTTCTAAAGTCTGAAGATTAGTATGAACTTCTAGAATATCTAAAAAAAAAGCAAATTGTGGTCAAACCTGGAGCTTCATTTGAATTTAATACAATGTAAGGGTTCTTACGCATTTTGCACAGTGGAAGTCAAAAAGAATGTTTGAGTGATATGTTTGAGAAAAGGGTTGAATAAGCTGCAGAGTGCTTGGAAAATGAATGTGGACAAATATCCTCAACAATGACTACATGTGACTTTCCATAGACCCCTCAAACATGGCGTTGTGGAGTGGCTCTAGGGAATGAGCAATTGATCAATCAATTTTTTTTTGGGGGGGGGGGAGAGGTTCACTTCATTTCTCACCAGGGTATCATGCATTGCTAGCTCGTGCTTCAGATGCTCGATTTCCTTGGTGAGTTTCTTGACGAGTACCACTGGATCAAAGAACTCGTTGACGGCCGGCTCAATGTTGATGCCTCGCATGCGGATGGCAAAGCGCAGTGTGGAGATTGTCTCCTCAATCTGGGCCGCCTCCCCCCAAATGTTGGCGATCAGCTTGGTGTTGCAGTTGCCACCTGGGCACAGCACAAGGTGCCACAAAGTGAAGGTAATTTATTAATCCTCCTTCGGTCATAGTAGTCACAGACACAAATTTCCCTTCAGTCATAACAGTCACAATCACAAATTTCCCTTCAGTCCGAACAGCCACAGTCACAAATTTTTCTCCGGTCAAAACAGTCACAGTCACAAATTTGCCTTTGGTCATAACAGTCATAGTCACAAATTTGCCTTTGGTCATAACAGTCAAAGTCACAAATTTCCCTGTGGTCTAACAGACTGCCGAACGAAATACACGTATTTATGTATTGTAAATCCAAGTCAATCACAGTGCAGGAAAGTCTCATTGTGCAATACGGCATGCACACTGCGACGTGCCGGGTCTGTCAGCATGAAGACAATTGTGTACTGTTAGACCGTAACATAGAACACGTTCATGTGAATACGAAGTCAGAAACTTACAGGAAATACAGGGTACTTTTTTGGGGGCACCACTGCCAGGAAGAATGGGGCACATAGCTAGCTTTGGCCGTGGACAAAGTGGAAATTTTCAGGGCACCACGGCCAATTGTTAAGGTGCCGACCGCCATGCCCGTGGTGGCCGCAGTGAAATTTTGTCCAGAATGCATGCTTGCATAGGAGGGAATATGCTTATGTCGACACTTCAACATGCGCACATTAAATTAAATTTTGATTTTAATTCCAAACACTGTGACTAAGCACCGAGGGCCAGAATGCATCAAAACATTGCAAATCCAGGAGCTGTGTTGAGTTTAAACAGATTGGTAGGGTGATGTGTTTGCTCACCGAGTGAGTCCTTGAGAGCGTGGGTCAATTTGGTCTGTCGGTAGGGTATGTGATCCCGCTTCTTGTCAGCCAAGGCGATAATGGTCTGCTCCAGGAACGTCAGCGACTTGTTGATAAACATGGCTTCCTGTTGGGTCTTGCCTTCAGACTGTGGATATAAGACATTACATTGAAATGTCTGCAAGGGAAGCCATCACGGTCACGGTTGTACAATTTTGACTGCTGTGATAACCCAGAAAAACCATACCATTACTGCGAAAAGTGGTGCTTTAATTAAAAAGACTTCTTGCATTTCGGGGGCCACATCTAGTAATAATAAACGGTTTGTAACTCCTGATCATAGAGTACAGGATTTGAATTCAGTAGTTTGTTACTTGTGAGGGTAGACGGCTGTATTGGCTTAGCTATTTGCGCCTGAAATACATGTATCTGCCAAATGAGCAGGGATAACATAGTGCAAAGTGCACCGAAGAACCACTGGTACTGAAATATGCTATGTACAACACATCGATCATTGTTACACATTAAAGCATGGTTTTAGATTGCATGACCATCAACTTACCCCTGTTTTTCCAAGCCTCTCTGATCCGGCCAGGTCGACCAGGTTGAGTTTGCTCTTCATGTACTTGGCAGTGGAGTCTGTCCGCGACCGCGACTCCACGTGGATGGTGAAGATGCAGTGGGAGCGAGATGAGGCCTGGTTTAGGGTATGAGAGGCTATGGCTCGGTTGGTCTCACCCTGGAGTAATGACACAAGTTGTGGAACTTGTTAGAGGAGGATGGCAAAAGTTTGAAAACTGTAATCTGTACGATAGTCAGAAATTCCCAAACTTAATTGCAGATTCCTAGTGTTCTCTAAGATATGGGACTAGTCTGGCACCCGAGTTTTTTCTCCCATTTTACGCACCATGTTTAGGTACCATTTCAAAATTCTTATCAGGTAGTTGTCGGACAGAATGGTCCGAATAATACATTTATTATCGGTTGGCTATCAGGATAAGTGTTCTCAAGTGGCCAACTCTAACTGATAAATGCCTTTACATTGCATTAATTCCCCGGGCTATGTGGTTTAAGTGAAGCAACACCCCCTCCATTATTCACTCAACGCAAGTCACTGTTATCCGTCGGATGGCCCTGTCCTACAGTCAACTGATAGGAATTTTGAAATGATGCCTTAAACGTAGCCATCACACTGGCTGTGCTACACTGAAATTCTGGAACGTCGCATCTTGCACATGACCTTGATGAAAAAACCGAAGCTGTCTAAATGTTTGAAACTGCATTAAATTTTCACAAAAAATATCTCTAGGACATACAGATATCCACTTGACCTGAACTCGAAAAAAAAAGAAGGTTTTGGAGGAGGGGCAGAGGTAAGAACAAGGCTTGTGATCCACATGCTAAGGCTCTTCTACTGCACTTCAAAATTTTATCAGCCCCTGCCAAGTTTGAAATTCAGAACTTGGAGAATGCTGGAACTGGTTGACCTTAAAATATGGCGAGACACAATCAGCTTCCATTGGACTTTACGATATGCTTTGTACTTAACTGATCAGCAGACAGTTCAATTTAAAGAATAACATCTTATTTTACAACTGACGACAATATATTTCAACCAACATCATCTAAAATTTACAACTGTTGACGAAGTGTTTTTGTTACGGCCACAAACCCACAGCCCACAGCAGTTTTGGGGCATGAATTGTGAAGTTGCAACGTACGAAAAAAAGCAACCAAACAGTGTTTTTTTAAATACCTCAAACAGCAGGTTGAGGGCCTCCTCCTCATTTTGGGCAAGATGCAACGACAGCCCCTTGATGTTGACCCCAAACTCGTCCTCGCTGATGGTCATCATGGGCAGGGCCTGGATGGCGTCCGGTAATGTGCTCAGCAGGTCGAACATGGCCTCGTTGTAGATCTCCAGGTAGGAGATGCGGACCGTCACTGCCTGTTCCCCTCTCTCCTCAATTTCTTTGTACACCTGTTGTGCGGATAAGAAGCAGGTTGCATGAAAGCATGGTGCAGAAACCATCGATATCAAATTGAGGGTCTGAGTTTTCTTCAACAACATTTCTTGTAAAGAAATAACTGATTCTTCACCATAAGCAGAGTTCTACGGTGTCCTTTATGTCAGGGAAGCATGGGCGTCACCAGGTTTTCTTCCGGGGTGGAGGCAAAACAGTTTTTACAAGGGGCAAAATTTCCAATTTGGCAAAGCACTCATTGGCTAAAAATGAAAAACAATAAATAGCCAAACATGGGGGTCAATTTTGATTTTTTCTCCCAAATTTGTGATTAAGTCCCCTTCCATCTTTTTTCTCATTTCTTTCTTACCCCCTCTTTTGGAATTTTCCATTTTTTTGGGAGGGGGGGAGTACCCCAGTGCATTACCCAAGCAGGGGACGTAATAAGCTGCATTTCAAGGGCTATCTTTACGTGTACTCAATATTCCCCAATCATCCAATTAAAACTAAAATTTTCACACAGCCCTGAAGATTAGGATTTAACTGTAAATGCCAATTTCACAATAAAATATGGAAAACGTTTGGATAAGCCTTGCTGCTGGCTTTAAAGGCACTGCTGCAAAACTCCTAAATGCCAGACCCCCTAACCACAAAAGCCTTGATGCCTGAACAAACCTGCTAAGTGATGTTTGTTACAAGCAACAATGTCACGATGTGTGTCCCGTCTTTGTCATGGTCCCAAGGCAAAAACAAAAGCAGAGACAGTTGTTGGGAAAGGAAACCTCCATGTACATATATTCCTACAAAATCAGACTGGGCCGTGAGTAAACAGAGTACACAAAATCTACATTTCATGAATAGGGAACTTATAAACGTGAGGACTAATACGTCCCGATAAACGCTCCTTTCTTTCTAAACTTTTAATGTGGCTACACCGTAGATAAAAAGGAAGTACATGTATTTATGTAATCATTCAGATGCCTATGAGGTGTTTATAGATTACCTGAGCAATCGCCCGTGGAATGACACCACGCTGCTGGTAGTTCTCAGTGGTTCCTGTCATGGTGAATGTCTTACCAGCTCCTGTCTGCCCGTAACACATCAGTGTACCTTAGAGGAAAGAAAATAATAACAGCTGACAACATTTACTTTTGAGAAATATGGAAAGGCTGTATAGCACAGTGAACAGAATATTGACAAGAATACAATATAAAATCAGTGCTCTGAAACATGTAATTGCCGAGCTTTCGGTACCTAAGTACCTTCTTCAGGGCAAGCACATTCAGTTCTGAATGAGTGCAGAAAAATCCCCGTTCATTCCAACTTCGAAAATGATTCACCAAGGCGACCCTTGGTCTCTCCGATAACAGCCCGTCAGTCGTTGGTCCCCACCGTTGCTACAGAATATGTGGGGATCATACAGGCATTACAACTTGCATTACACGTTGCCGCTATGGTAAACTGTACATCGGAGAGACCAAGCGTCGCCTTGGTGACCACTTCGCAGAACACTTGTGCAGTGTGCACCAGCAAACACCCGGTCTCACTGTTGCGCAGCACTTTTGCCCACCGCCTTACGCTCTCAGTGATGTAAGTGTCTGCAGCCTGCGGAAAGTGTCATCCAATGTGCAGCGCAAGGAACTAGAGCAATGCGTTATTTTTGAACTTGGAGCACTACAGGGGGACTGAACGTGGATTTTTCTGCGTTCATTCAGAATTGAATCTGCTTGCCCTGAAGATGGTTCTCAGTTACCGAAAGCTCGGCAGTTACATGTTTCAGAGTACTGATTTTATTATTCTTGTCAACATATACTTTTTGTTTGGTTACATAGCATTTCTGTGACTGACAGACAATTCGGCAATGACTGAATATTAGAAAGAGCATCACCAGGGGCAGTTTAGCTTGTATGAGGCAGAGTTAAAAAACAGAGTTAAGATGTTTGAAATGGATTTTGGGGGTACACAGCAACAACAGCAACAAATACACTAAAATTGTGCGCTACAATCATTGAAACAGCTTCTCATTTTTTATAAACAGCTTAATACTGGTAGCAGGAAATTATTTAGAAAAAAAATAATGCAAGTCAGTCTTTTATTCCGAGTGCACATCATTTCTACACATTCTATAAATTTTCCACACAGCTAAGCTGTCAGTTCCACAAGTTTTATGTGACATGTACAATGCTACGCACACATGCACAACAGTACTCTATGTACACAAACTGCAAGTTTTTTAATGACAGCCATGCATGAAAACTTTCAGGCTCAGATAATCTTATCCCACAACACTGAAAAGAATAATAAGAGCATCCCAATTCTAAACAGAATAATGAATGCTGTTTAACATGTAGTTATATTTACCGTTGTATCCATCAAGCAGCTGTCCCACCAGATCGGATGCCGTCTGGTCATAAACCTGATCCTGGCTGGCATTGTGGAGTATCCCGTCCATTGTGAAGGACCAGTCCAACAACTGGTTATTGACCACACCCCGCCGCGCATCCTTCTTGGCATGCACATTGACCGCCTGGGACTCCATCTCAAAGTCAATCAGGTCATGGGCAAACTTGTCCGTGGGCCGGGTGCGGACGAACACCTTCACTTTGCTGCCTCGCCGGCTCATGCTGGAGTTTAGGGACGCAAGGCTTTCAACTTTGGCCTTTGGAGTGAAACAAAATGTATTTCCAACATGTAACACATGTGGCCACAATACAAACAGACTTTGTTTTCTGACCAATGCAAAGACAACACCAGAACTAAAGTGCATCTATCTGCAACACAACAACTTAGCAAATCACAAGATGACTGATGATATCATCAATGACATGCAAGTATTCTTAACAACAGCATCTATACTATATATAACTGACTTTAAGTTACACTGTTCTGAACTCCTTGCACTACATGTACTTGTCCAGTGACGACTACCTGTAAATTCTCAAATATGAATTTTTCTGGCACTGAACCAATGCCACATTTTTAAAAGCAATTTCCCCTTCAAGGTGGGTGAGTAGGTGTATCAATTATAGTAAGTTTAGTGGTTAGCCACAAAGGTGGGTGATTATAGTTTGATCCCCGGGTCAGATCAGCAGCTTGCAATTTGTTTCCCTAATCAAATACGTCAAAATATAATTCTTTCACGTTTTTAAGTCAAATCCAAAGAAAAAGTTTAAGGATATGTCACTTTTCTTTTTGTGATCCATGGTTGTGGGGGCCTTTTTATAAAGGGACATCAAGTCTAATTTGCACCACGTATAAGCTCCATCTTTTGAATACAAATTTACGATGACATATTAATTGTTGAACCAGATGAAGATTCATTGCTGTAAAATTTCAAAGTGCCCAAGTTTTTTAATAACAGCCACTATGCACATTCAGTTGCTGTGCCAGCAAAAAGCAAAAGCATAGGGATGTTGGCTCACAATCCGCTGCTTTTCCTTTCAGCAAATCTCGGAGTTAGGATGACATCACTGAGTATTGATACTTCTGATTGGTCAATTGGTGGCTATTACATATTTCACACTTGAAACTCACTGAGGCAACACAGTGTTGCGGTCTATGGGGAAATTTTGAATTATTGACTAAACTCTTAACCTTTACACCGAATATGCCTGAAATATCACTATTTATGTGCTATGAATACCGTATCTCCCACACTACCAAAAAGGTACAGTTATTTGTATCATGTTGCAGAAAAAAGGAGGAAAACGTGCAAATCCCTGTACAAAGTGAATGGAGAGTTGCCCCTTTGCCCAGACATGAGAACAACCTCCCGTTGCCAGAATGCCACTATCTTAAGGTAATTACCATTTCATCCTGGTAAGAGATTGGCGTTTGAGCAAGGGACCCATATTCATCTTCAACTTGGAATTCATCATCTGACGACAAGTCACCAGAGCTAGCTTTGACCTCCACTGTTATAGGATTTGTGTTCTTTTTCCCCAATATTCTGGGCATCTTGATAGACATTTTTTCCCAAGACTACTTTGGAGTCTTAAAAATCGTGAATTAGGCTATGTAGGCTAACTGGGATATAGGCTAAAATGTCATACGCTGCAGTAGTATGCAAAATGTAACTTCATGGCTAACTACAGTGTAGGCCTGCCTAAAGATTACATGTACATGTCGGTCACTCATCACAATCCCACCATACAAACACTATGGCAACTAGAAACACACACAATAGAAACCTCCACTTTTACTGTGACATAACTGATAGATTTGTGAAATAAGACGCTCAGTACGTGACCGCAATTGTGACGCCACCGGACGCCGGTCGTCACGGTAAAAACTCCGCAACAAACACGTTGCGATTGTCACGCTGCGCAGGAGCCGTCTGAAGGATGACTTCACAGAAAGCATATGACTCAAGTGTTAGCTACAAGGAGTCACTGTAAGAGGCTATGAATCAGGCATGAAAACAAGCAATTTTAGTTACTTTTTAGTCGTCAACAAGCCGACCTGTCAGCAACGACATCCACACAAAACAAACCACCCGTGCCGGGCTTCGGCTGTCCTGTCACTTCCCTCTATCAGTAGGCTATCACTTTTTTTTTATCAGAGACCAAGTTGCAATTCTTCCGTGATTTTGCAGGACAATGACTCGTAACGTGAGCAAAACCTATACGTAGATGCTGAAATGTTACAGCGTGAACGCTGAAAAAATGAAGTAGCACGTAAGGTTACACCGTAGCCTACAAATGCAGTTAAAGTTTGTTATGGGTTCAAGCTGTCGTTGTCAGGTTTAATGCGCATGCGCATATTATCATTTACCCAGACTCCACCGCAGAGGAGCCACAGTAAAGCAATGCAAAATATGTGCTTGGATCAGATTTACGGAGTTGACAGACTAGATGTTTGCGCAGCGGCCACGGTCCGGAGGCGGTCGGGCGCGGTGACAAGCCGGATAAGCGTAAGGTGCAGTGTCCCAATTCAAGGAAAATTCTCCGCCAGACAGAGGCGCATTAAGATTGCACCTATAGATTCTTCAAAAAAAAAAGGGGCCAGTTTAGGCCAAGAAATTGTGGAATTGTGTCAGTTTGGCCCAGAATCATCTCTATAGATTCAGGTGCATCCATTTGGGTGCAAACCAGAAAAAATGTGATTGAAAATTTGTCAGGAGAGCCTCCGAACGTGTGGAATGTCATTTGAAAAATGGCCGCTGAGCAGACTTACGACCATTCACTCTTTGGGGGGTGAGTTTGTTTGGGGCGAATGATTAAAAAATTCATCGGTTAACCTACTAAAAACAAATGAAATCTGAATCACCAAACAACACATTGTTTTTTGTTTGAGAGGCCTCAGGGACTTCAGTTGCCTGCCATGTGGCTCCAAACTTTGTTAATTTTACACTATTTTCAACGGAGCTTGAATTGGTTCAGTGCACCCACGAGGCGCCCTGTAGATATTCGTGTCTGGCATGGCGCAAGTGCGGCACGACCGGTCGGTAGATGGCGCTTCGTCTTATATATTTTACGTTTTCGTAACTACATGTAAATATTCTACGTTTTTGCTATTACATTTACAACTGGGGAAAAAGGGCTTTGGAAAATATTTGCTTGTATAGGTCCTATCAATGTATTGAAACTGAACTACCTGACTTAAAAGAGAAATATCCTGCCAACTATACTGACCCATCACTTCCAGAAACCTAAAATACACGAAGAATAGTGTAATGCGGTAGTATCGTACTCGGATGAAAATTTACGGTTTGAAATTTTATGGTAGTCTATCGGTAAAAACCAAAATACAAAGAGATCAAAATATTTTACACACTTTCTTGCTTTATGTTATGTAAATAAACGTAAGGCAGTCAGCTACTTTTACGAAAGATTCTACTGTTAATCTAACCTTTGCTGACAAGAACTGCGTCATGTCAACTGAAGTGAATATGGAACTCATCAACTGCGGGTCGGTAAATCTTTGCAACGTTGTACAATGTCGTTTTCACGTTAAGCACGGGGAGTGAAAACAAACGTGCATGAACAAGGAGACCTAGGTACAATACCGCCGGTAGTGAAAGGTCGTTAATGAAAATCGCTTTTCACCCATCTCCAAAGCAAAGGTAACATTCTAACATGAGGTGGTTCACGGGGTGGTTTCAGTTAGTAGGGAATCGTTCTTCCAAAAATTAACGAACGTGAAGGGGTGGCCCCATGTAAAAGCCCCAGGCAGACCGCGCGACGGTTCCGTAAGCTCACTGCGTGACCTTTTACCTCAAGCTCTATGCAAATATTCGTTTACCTAAGACTTTGTAACTGTCATTTTCTAGGATAATTGTGTAATCTCTTTTTGCGCCCGAAACTGCACTTTTGTACATGTGACTTTTTATTCTTTATTCCACCTTTGACAAACGACACTTAGATTCTTGCACAAGACTCTAGCAGGAAGTCATGTGACCTTTAAGATGGAGGATTCCAATTGGTTGAGCTCTTACATGACCGGCTCGTATTCGATTAATCCGTAAGCCTTCAGAAACATTTTGAGTAGCTCGTCGGTCAGGTGCTGCTGACCAAACCCTTGTGAGGAGCGAGTGCGGCGACTGGACCTTTTCCGAGAGTTGTACGGTAATTCCGAGAACCCATTCTTATGGAGAAGTGCAGTAACCATATACATGTAGTGCCCAGCTAACTTAGCTTGGACCGATGCAATTGCGTTGCGAACGAGCCCCAGGGTTCTAGTGAGATTTTTAACATCGTAGCGGCCCGTCACCGCTACGTCCGAACCGTTTGCCAGGAGAAACACCCCCATGTCCCTCGCCGTTCTGGTCCTGCTAACCAGCCCCGGTCCTCCCTGTCTCTACGCTGAGCCAATGGTGCATAGTGCGGCGATTCGATCATTGCACTCACCACATTCTAGTCTGAGTGGCAGTGCGGTGGATGCAACTTACGGCTGGCTCCGTCCAGCTGTGGCTAGTCACCATGGTGGCTTAGGACAGCTCCCACCACGGCCCAATGGTCTGAGTCTTGCGATGTATGCGATAAACTCTCTCTGTCTAACTGAATCTTCCAATGGTCCTGCCAAGCCGCATAGTTTAACTTCGCCTCTCATGTGTTGCACCATTATGTTAAGCTACACCTCCTTTGAAACCACATTGAACTGAAAGGAAGCAACAGAATAGCAATGAGGGTAATAGACCAGTTGTACAGTTTGACTGTCACCCTGACCCCTGTATCTCGCTCATCTTTAATAAATTGTTGACCCAAAATACCACATCCCATTATAAAACCCATTACTACCACCATTAGGGAACGCAACAATAAAGGGCAAATCACAAAAGCAATTCTCGTGATCTTTGATGTTGTGATATGAACAAAGTAAAAGTTTATATTGAAGATTATAATATGAGGTGAAAGGGGTTTGTGTGTGCAATAAACGAACTCGGAATTGACCTCATTTTCCTCCATGACGTCATTGATTAAAAAATTATCACGATCTCCACAACTGATTGGTCGCAATATTTGAGATGGTGGTCCAGTCATGATAGGGCAGTTGATGACAAGCATCAGGTAGGCCCATCGTATTAATTCATACACCTCGCGTTGCCATAGTGTTTAGTTAGCAAACATCGGTCTACCTGTCAGGGAATAATTGCCTTGAAACATCGGTACGAGCTTGCAGTGATCAACAGGCCCTCAAACGTGTACTTGATGGAGGAAGGAAAAACCTATTCGGTGGTGCTTGACAGTATATGCAAGGTTTTACCTCTGGCTATTTCCAGGTAAGATTTATACATAATAACAATACGCCAACGCCATTCGGTTAAAAATATTTGACTTGGCCCGGGCGAAAGTTATCGTTATTTGATCAAACACTATACGCACGTGGTCTTTGTGGCATTACTCTTCTGTATTATCTAAACATTTGATATCTAGCTCATTTCTACGTTTAAAAGAAATATATGCGATTGTTTGTGCTCCAGTAAAATAAGAAATACCAGTCATTTTTTTTTGTACAGCTTTCTTGGGCAATGGAAAATGTACCTTGCTTCTTACTTTGTCGTGTAAGAGATTTGGCATTGTATGACCACCTCTTCGATTTCTGCCGAACCCCCCCAAAAGCCACATCCTTGACAAAACTACAATATCAGTGCATCTGTCTGGCTGCCAGAAGTGTACCATGGAGTTCGCTCAATACAAAGGGCCGTTGTTCCAGTTATGTCTTGCCTGTTTCGAGCGTCATTGAGACAGAATTTTCAAGGAGTGCCTATACATGCCCGTGTTATGCATGCTTGTACTTTCTGTGGAAATTTCATTACCATATTGCAAACGATATCTAAATTCCTAAAAGGATGACATGGCGGGAGTGAATACTGCAAGATATAATAACGAACCCAAGCTAATTCGTAGCAGGAGGTCTACCTGCGCATTTGGCCATGACACGATCAGTTTATGCGATATTGCGTTAACGAAACGATATGTTTTAAAATGTGTTTGAGAATTATTTAAAAGGCGCGCAGATAAAAAATTATCGGTCACATTAGGTTGTTAGAGAGTTTACTTATGGCGGCAAAAGTATGTTGCAAGCAATGACTTAGTGCTTCATTTCTGTGCAATCTTGATTGGACTGTGTCGGACCAAAGTAAAACGCAAAATGTCGTTTCAATTTTTCCCCCCAAAGGATGTGTTTTTGATCATCGCATTGTTTCAAAACTCCTTGCGTAAGACGTCCTCATACCACCGAACCCTGTCGAAAATGACGTTTAAAAAAATATAACATCAACAAAAATGTCCTTGTCGGTGAATGTCAGCGGTAGAAGATTTCGGAAGCGCCGTGAAAGAATATGCCTGCATTGTGCTACCGCAAACCTCTACAACTAAACTGCTACCTTCACCATGAAAAGCTTTAAAGCTCACCAAATGAATGTTGTTTCCCAAATTCCGACCGGTACTATGCCCGTCTTCTTTTCGTTAATTATCTGTTATCTATTACTGCTGATATTGAACATACCCAAATGGAATGGAATAAGCTGTATAAATTCTAAACAGCCTTCTTATGTAACTAAAATGGAGGAGTAAAAGGAGTAGTCTACTGAAAGGCGAATAACAGCAGAATGAGCTTTTGTTGAGCTCAACTGAAATAAGTTGCCCTCTCTCTTTTTTCCTTCAGGCGTTTTTGCAGACGTTTGCCTAGGATGGCATGGATGTGGTCAGTGTCGGTTCCTCTTGTACTCAGCGTGGCTGTCCATGTACACTCGATTACACATTCCTTTGCCCAACGTCAGGGATTACCATGTAAGTTCATCTTGATCCTGATTATTTTTATAGAATGTATTATACATTTTTAAAAACTACTTTGCTCTTGCTCTTTTTATTCTCATTATGAACCATTTTGCAACGTGCAGTTCCTATTATCTTGCGAGCTGTATCTGATCAGAGATAAATTCGTTTTTTGCGAGAGCACTATGGTGATCAAGCTAAATTGAACAAACTAAAAGAAATACTAACATTTTTGCAGTACGAACGCTAGCATTATTTGGGCGAAATATTAGAAATCTCTTTATGCATTATCAATAAATGCGCACAGGCAGAAAATTAAAAGGCAACCAGAAAGCTTAATACGTACACAGAGTGATCAGTTCTGATAACTTGAATATAAATTTAATTATCGACACATAGAGAGATGTGAACAGAAACATAATAGCAGAAATCTTTCACTGGATTAAATGGCAGTTAAAAAGTCCGTTTAACTATTCATTTTAAAAATGCTACGCAGTTTTATGCAATACATGTATTATGAAGACCTAAATGCATGTACGTCGGTTGTATTAAAAGGCCATGAAATACGAAATAAAAATGCAGTCCATGTAATTGTATCCCTTTTATTTTGTTTTTAATTTTCATTTGCCATTTTGGGGTGCCTTTGCGGTTTCAAAGTGATACAATTTGCATATTAATGGCAAGAGTGCTGTCATTTCATGAATATTTATAACACGGGGAAGAATCAATATTACATTTAATGAGCAACAAATCAGCCGAATTTATTTGGTGTTTTGAAAGTTCCTTTCTTTTTTAAACTCAGTTTGTGAGAACAAGCAGTTGAAAAAATTTCCCAAGAGATTGCAGGTTTCAAAATTCAACCAGTTCTATGATTAATTTTAACCAGAAAGAGATGAATACAAGTTTCATACATTAAAAAGAAATCGTTCCAAGTGCAAAAATAGTTCCAAGCTTGAATCAGTTAAAGTCCATTTGAAATGCTTTGAAAATCTATGTATAGCCCCGGGACGCTCTTTTCTCTGTGAGATGTTTCACTGTTCAAAGGTTTCACACCATTGCACCTCATCAAGCAAAGTACAGGGTCTAAAATTCCCTGAAAACATGGTGTAAGCATATTCCTGATTTTTACTGATCGTAAATTGGGGTGCAAGTCTTCACATCTGAATATAGTATTTAAAAAAAAATCTAACTTCAACCCATCATTAAACTAAAAAAGCAGCGTTGGCCTCTTAAAAAATATATAAAGAGCCGTGTAATTATGAAATCGGCAATTTTGTCGCATTCTTTTTCCTGTGCACGTTTTCCGTTTTTGATATGATTATTACGGTGGGCCTTTTGCTAAGTTTTAAAGCCTCACGTTGAGCCAACACGACATGCCACACCATAAAGCAACAATTTTGTAAAACCTTCCGGGCTCCGTTTGTTTGTTTCATAAAGGCAGATTTCTTGACGTTAACGACTCTCCGGCTACTCATTCATAGTTAAATATTCATCTTGCAGCGATCGTTGCTTAAGATGATAGAAGACGCACGGGGCAATCTGGGAGACAGATTGCGCTCTCAATTTTGAGCTAATAAATGTCTATTCACGGACGACACAGATTCGATGCTTTTAAATCAGAGGATCCAGACCGGGCAGCATTAAAATTACCCCGTAAGAAGTCATCAACAAGATGATTTACATTTTAATTTGCTACGAAAAAATTAATCACTCTTGAAGTATGGGACTTATGTACTTGGGTTCCTTTATGTTGTTCAGAATAAGTACACACAATATAAAAGTACACGATCGGGGTAAGTTTGCGGCATACATATGCATACCGTAACTACGCAAATCAAATCTCTTACAGTCGTATGCTAATGCTCATAATTCAGTGAAGGCAGAATTCCTGAATCAGTTCTGAACAGTGTGCCACAATCAATGTACGGGTTGTCTGATTACTTTTGCGTAAAAGCGCTTGCTTGGTTCCGTTCAAAGTTTCCATTTCCGTCCCCCTTTCTTGTAGATTTGTTTTTGGAACAACGATCCGGCCCCGCATGACATCTCTTCAAAATATCTAAACTCAAAGGGCAAATCCAAGATTATCCGAACCATTTCGTTCTCTACGTAGATACCCTGATGAAAGTTCAGTTCCCAGGGATTCCGTGCGCGAGGAAACATAATAGAGTATACACGAACAGAATCAGACAAAAAATATCTTCAAACACTTGTTCCGTATTCTATGTCAACATACAAAACCTTGCCTAAACTCTGTAAGACCTTTTAAAATTGTAGGCCTAAAGCAAAAACGTCTTTAGATTCTACGTTTGGTTTAATAATCTTGCAACAGTTCCCTGCCATTCCGTGCACATCAACTCCTCAGAGCAGATAGTCACATTGACTAACGATGCTTCAGAATTTGTTTGCTGGAGCGCCACCACACAAAAAGGAAAGAAAGTCAAGGCAACGATATCTTCAAGCACTGGAGACTGTGAACTGCATTGGCATGGATTTTCATTCGAGGGACTGGAATTCTTTCCAACTTACTGTTTCGAAAGAATGGAGGTGTTTTCACCTGCGGAGACGCTCGCAGTAGTGTCCCATACATCTTCAACTGCAGTCCAAATCCAGTACACTTTCGAATCGTTCTTTGGAGAACGTAAGTATAATGCACTAACTCCCAAATGACACATTTGTCTTTCACGTTTTTCCCTACGCATTTTAAAAAGTGTACGTCGTACGAGTTTAAGCTCGGGGGGGAGGGGCTGGGCCACTTTCAAAATTTATATCAAAAGTGGATGCATTATTACCCATGTTACATGCTGGTATAGTTCAGTACCCAATTTCTGTCGTACCCAATCCAACTACAAACTGCGGTTAGTAAACGATGTTTTTACAGCGAAACGCCATTGATCGTAGCGTGTCGGTAACATGATATGATGATAGACACCAGAACAACGTCACGAGGAGGTCCTTGGAGGTGGTTTGTGTGGTATAAGTGGGTATTGGAAGTGGTTCTGAACAACAGTGTCTGGGCTTCGAAAATTTAACAGTACTGCTTTTATTGAAAAGCCTACTTTATTGCCACAATTTAAAAATCAATTCTGAAAGAAACTTTGCTCATTTGACAGTGTAGACATTGGGAAGCCACCTTTATTAGCGTGCCACAAGTATCGCATAATATGCTAATGTATAACAGCTACCGTTCCGTACATGTATACGTTATTACAGTGGCTTTTTCCTGTGAAAACTTCGTTTGTTGACGGTCTGTAGTGGGATTGGGTGCTCCTTATCGCACTCCTTATTCGCAAATAATTTCAAATTCTTGAGGTGCTGTCCTTTTCAGGGAGAAGGTGGAGCAGCGTTTGGCCTTGTTTGGCAGCTTGACAAAACGTGAAGACTGCTCCACATATTTCATCTATAGGACCCTTCTTTCATTTTCCCCCATTCCTGCTGGGGGGGGGGATAATGGATGGGTCATGAGAGTTTTGCCCCAATTACAACTCCTCAAGTCTCACTTTCAGTGGCCTTCCACCGTGACTAATGCTGTCTTGTAGTTTTCATTGTGCCCTGTAGTGACTGGTGATTTCATCGACTTTAAAATGTCGTCAAAGTTCAGTAAGACAAATTGCTTTCCGGTCGGCTTGCCCGTATTAAGTGGAAATCCAATAACAAACTCCCCCGCTGACCCGAGGGTAATGAATCTGCATCGATCACACCCACCAAATTAATATTTGATTTGCGTCTCCTGGCGACAATGTGGACCGTTTGGAAACGGACAAACGAAAATATTTGGAGAATAAAAAACATGCAGTGTACTGAAGGAAAATGTTTCCCCTCAAAGTACGTTGTGTTCAAGTGCATTCAGTTTCTCTTACCTTTTTGTACGCGTTGTCGTTTGGCTTATTATAGCGGCCTGTGGGATTGGGGATCATCTATGCGCTTTTCACAACGGATCCTTCTGCATCCAGGAAAATGCAACTTGCATCTGTTTTAGCGAAGGATATTGTTTTGATTGTAAGTAACAAACGTTTTTGTCTCAGACTTCGCAATTAATGTTTTGTGGATTTATGTGGAAAATAGTATAGGTACATAGATGTAGATTGTTAAGAAAGTCAAATTCCTTATCATTTCGATGATTACTTTTAAGACTCAGTTTGCACAACATCAGTGATACACAGTTGAAAAGATGAGAGGTATAAAAGCCGTGCAAAAATAATTATTACCAGGATTCGTTTGCAAACGACTTCAACAAATTTCCGTTACGTTTATTTACTGTTATTTTTCCATCCTCAGACAAAGAAGAATGCAAAAATATATATGTGGATTACCGTCAGGTTTATAGCATTACTGACGAAGTTGGACTATATTTAGACCGCACCGGCCAAGCTAGTATTAAAACCCGTTGCTGGTCTGTTCCCATGCTGCACGGCAAGACCATCAAGGCCACATTTCAGTCCTCCCTCGACCAATTTTTCGTCGGATTCTCCATCAAAACCGCCAATGGTGAAGTTTCATTCAACTACGGTGGTTTCGTAGTTCCAAGAACCGTCCACGCTTCCAGACAGGGCGCATTCGTGCTTACTGCAGCCCTTTACAATGAAAGCGCAAACACTACCTTTGCGTTCAACCTACAAAAAATTAATCTGGACGCATCTGTAAACGGTAAGAACAGACGTAGCACAAACATGTATACATAATCAGATCTGTGCCAAGCATCGTGAAGGAAAGCATCAACAAGTGAAAAGCTTTAGTTTATAAAATCTGATTTTGTTTTGCGAGGTTGTATTCTGTTTATTCATTTTGCCCTGGTTGTAACAGCATCCTGTGGCCCTAATGAATTCCACTGCATAGTTGAGGCAATGCTTGTGTGTTACGAATCCATCATTGTGTGCGATGGTCGTCTGGACTGCCCCAATTGGTGGAATGATGAGAAGAATTGCAGTAAGTATCACACGGATTCATTCCACAAAATCTTGCTGAGATTGGAATTGTTCTGTAATATAGTGTGCGGATTTTTGCATCTGCAGATGTAAGGACTTGTGTGCGGTATGTTACTAGATCACTGTGATAGTTTTTTTGCCTACCAGAGGTTGGTATAAACTATGGCGGGCAGTCAAAAGAGTAGCGTGCTCACAAAGTGTTAAAAATCTCACGTCACTGCCACAGTGCCAAATAATAAACCTAGCTCCTGTTTCAGTAATAATGGGGAAAAAGTGTATTTTGAGGCGAATCTCGTTCCCGACCAGGAGCAAACTTTCTGGAAACCGCAAAAACCACATACAAATGATTTAATTGAGTATTATGTATAGCTACCAGTGTTAAACTACAGCGACCACAATTTTGCTAAAACAAAATTGACACTATTCTTATGCTTGGTAGATTACTGTGACGATGAATACCCGCTGATTCTTTCGACGAACTCGCATTGCAATATCAGCTATCCTGGCGGTCTCCTGAGAGGAGACCCAACCAGCCTTTCGTCCACACAAGCCGACTGTTCCTGGATGATACAAGCCGTTATTGGCCAAGTCATCCGGATTCGCTTCCTGGTTCCAAGTACGCAGCGCTACCTCGAGGGGTTTCAGTTGGAAATCTTTGTTGGGTCACAGGCAAATGCGCAATTCAATACAATAAGGGAGTCGAGCAGGGTAATCTGGAGTCCTGATATCCGGATCACGTTTCGACACGCTTTCTTTCGGTATCCGTCGAGATTTCTGCTTCAGGTTGCATCTGAATATCCAGGTAAACCCGGGCATTTCAGTCAAAGGTCTGACGACACCCTGAAAATAAAACGATGATATTTAAAGATAAGTACTCATACAGTGACGACATCTTGAAAATAACATGACGACATCGTAAGATAATTCATCACGGGATGACAACATCTGAAGGGTAGGATTCCAACATCCCCTGTGTTGGTGAGGAGCACTGCAGCTGATCAAATCATGATCGCTGCAGGGTGCATAGGGGCCAAACCCAACCCTGAAAGATAATAAAAGCCGCAAAGTCAAACAAGCGAAAGACGGAATAAAGAAGATGAAAATCACCAACTTAACCGAAAATACGTCCGAGTTGACCCCTCCCATTGTTAATGGTTTGTAAGCTTGCTACTGATGAGTGCCACCCCTCCCCCGGAAAACAATCCTGGAGAAGCCAAGGTTAAAAGCTTTCTCGTTAAATATGAAGGAATGGCTAATCTTTTTAAAATATTTACACAGCGTTATGTCATGGTCAGACGGAATTTAGATGTGAGCCAGACAATATCTGCATCCCCTTCAGTAAGAGATGCGATGGATTCCCAGATTGCGACAGCAAACGAGATGAATGTGGCTGTGGTAAATAAGAAAATGTTGAGATTTTTAGGTATTTTGATTTCATGACACAGACCTTACAATTGCATATTTTCTTTCATAAACTTAAGGTTAACCCTAACAGTCCCAAATCCTCCGATTTCAATTTGATTTTACACACGCCCCAAGGGGTTAGATTAATGTACGTAGCAGGGATTTAATTATGAACAAATGTGTGCTGATGAGTTACCTTTCGAAAAATGCTTGCCTTTTTCTTAGGAGAATGCTCCTCTGACATGCTTCGGTGCTTAAGGCCTGAAGGGCTGTCGGAATGCTTGCACCAAGATTTAATTTGTGACGGAAAGGCAGAGTGTGCAAATATGTATGATGAGCTTCATTGCGGTAGGTGCCTATTCATTTAGTATAACTACGTGGTAACGCCACCCCAAGAAAACTTTGGAATCACGACCTTCAATTTGTTGTGAAATTTACTAGTGACATAGTGGTCTTTGTCATTGTTTAAAACTTTGGCACTCTCGATTTTGGTCTTCCCGTTATTTTTTGCAAAAGATCATCTCAAAACATTTAGGTTCATCGGATCTGAATTTAACTGTTAAGCATAACAATCCCCATCTACTGTTAATCTTCTTTTGACGCAACAGGTGTATGCGGCCCACCTGCTAATCTTTCTCGAGGGGGCATCGCCCGGCTGTCCGCTCCGCACGCCTCGGCTTACAAATCATTGACTTGTCTGTGGTTAGTGTACGCTTCTCCTGGACACTTCATCAACATCCGCGTCAAAAATATATCCCTCACCGAGTCGGCGGCCATCTTGGTCGGCTCTGGACACGATCCAAGGGATGTGAGTTCGACAGTTCTGAATAAAACAACGGGCACGATTCCAAGAGTCTTTACAATTCTGTCAGCGGAGGTGTGGATATCTACCACAGTCCCGAAAGACTCTGTGGCTTTCTTCCTTTTCGAAATGACACAATTATGTGAATTAGGTAAGTATGCTAGACGCGAGATTTAACATTACACTTCAGCGAAGGATCCAGTGTGAATTCACAAGGCTGCTACTCCCTGTATTTCAGCCTCTTGGATCCTCCCAATGCTGCTATACCCTGGAACGATTCAGCCTTCTCCTGGAGTCACATGGTGAAATACATTCTTTAAAAGTAAGCGTATAGCCTTTGCATACATAGCCACAATGTCAATCATATTAAGGTATAGCCATTGATATTGGTCGAGTGCCTCTCACATGGCCGGTCTTAAACGGTTGATAAAGCACTGGCTGGCTCAGTGCTACCTCACGAAGTGAGTGCTATACGCACGCCAACCTGCACAAGGAGACTGTTTGCGGCTACTCGCGAGAGAGCATACCGTATAATGGTTACATGGGCGTTTGAAAAATGAAAACAGTTAACAAAGTCGTTGGAAATTTATAATTTTAAACTTCCTATGACTTTGTGACTCGAAAGGTACTGCGTGCATTCTCCTGAGCAGGTCTTGGACGCATTACACTAGAAGAAAATGAACGTTTAAGACTAGGCAAGCACATTATTATTTACTCTTTCATCACAAGGCGTATCTTATCGATCTTGTTCAATGTTGTCAATTGCAGTGCAATGTAACATCACCACCGAATTTGCCTGTTCGTCTGGAGTCCAGTGTGTACCTATCGACTCACGCTGTGATTCTGTACGCGAATGTCACGATTATTCTGACGAATTGGGATGCTGTGAGTAACGTTTCGTAAAAAAAAAAAAAAAAAAAGTAATCTGTGCAGCAGATAGGATTTGTTTATGTTGGTCAGAGAGCTGGCGATTCGAATCAAGTCGTGGGCCAGGATGTTGCGTCCATACGCAATCCACTTATACCCTGCTTGCTTCCCCCACCCAGGAGTATGGACACTAACATTGAGTCTACCCGCCTTGGACTTTGCAGGAAAGGATACAGCATATTGATTTGCTTCATGCTACAAACAAATTGCAGATAAACGACCCTACAGTGAGCCATATTGGGTCAAAGTACACTTTACTTACTAGGCTGTTTTGCTGGAGGCAAAGACATTGGTGAACAGGAGTCCAACATCCATGGGTGTAGACCTATGTCCATCCAATGGTGAAAAAATCCCTGTTAAAAACCGCTGTTAAATGTCTTCGTGACGACTGTTGGGTAAAACAACTTTTTTGGGGCTAAATTACTGCTGATGCATAAAGCGGTCATTCAACGAATGATGAACCGCTTTAGGATTAAAAGGGACTATGTCGTTGGCTACTATAGGCAAAATGTTTCTTACATTTTGGTGGATTTTTTTTTCAATTTTCTGCGACGGCGTACGTAGCATGTACCTGTAATTCCCTGAATATTTCCATACGTGTATTTGTTAAAATGTCTGATATGTAAAATAAAGCCACCAAGGGCATTTATGTGTTTTTAATTTAATTTTCTTTGGATTAGCAACTTGTGGTGAAGATAAATTTCATTGTGGTCACAACGACAAGTGTTTGGACAGTCAGCAGATATGTGACGGTTTCATCGGATGTGCCGACTACTTCGAAGACGAATGGGACTGCTGTAAGTCCAAAGCCTTCTTTAATTAAAAAATGCATACAATGGAAGATACATTCCTCGTCCTATAGATATCTGCCTAGTATATTATATTAAGCCTTTAAGTACACCTGACCAAATAACTAAATAATGTTAACCTATTTCGTAAATACGTATGCTTCGTTTTCACTCGAGGCAGATTCGACATGTGGTTCTCGTACGGTTAATGTGAGCACCACCCCTTTCCTCATGGTGACGTCGATCAAAGGTCAGGTACAAGCATGCGTGTGGCAGGTTACCAGCGACAACAACACTTTCATCACTTTGAGAGTCCTGAAGATGGACATTGGACCTCAGAGCTTCGTGGCGTTCGGTAACGGGCTGGGAATGTCCGTGCCATCCTCACTGATAGCTAACGAAACCGACGTCCAAGCTGTCGGAACCCTGTACTTCTTCGATGGAAATCAGGTGTGGATGGTGGCGGGAACATTCAGAAGTCTATTTGACATTAAGGTCAAGTTTTCTGCTGAAAAAGTCAAAGGTGAGACATTACCGTATTCTAGATTACAGAATCTCTGACATCTCGACTAAGGGAATAGGTTTCAGAGGCTCTGATACTTTAACTTGGCATTCCTCCTCACTATAGATTTTAATAGGATGTCTTAGGTCAAGACCGCAACATTTTGGTTTGCTTGCCACGCTTATCAACCACCTTCCTTGTCAGAGAGGGTGCCATGGAATCATAAAATGTGCGCCAGTCATTAAAATCGGCTTGGTCTTAGGCGAGACGAATTTGACAGCCACATTTAGGCCTACTCCTCCAACGTTATGGATATACAAACAGAATTGTCCTTTTTGTGAATACATGTGAGATGAAACAATGAATGGAATTAAAGCACCTCTCCTGGTGGTATTGGCGTCCGTTGTCCCCTTTTCATGTAATTATATTATACAATACTACGTTGCCCATACCCTCTTCGCACTCCCATATACGATTAGGCTCTTGCATTGTATGGAGTAAAAATCATTCTAACAGTGACCGTTTCTTCAGAATATAAGCAAACATTGTCAATATTGTCAAGCTGTTCAGTGCAAGGTTAATGTCACTGAATGCAATCTCCTTTGCTCAAGAATCGTGCCTTGAATGGAGTAATTTATTTCAGGCATCAATTTGTATTTTCGTTTGGAAGGTTCTTGCAACGATCCAAGCTTGCACAGCGGTTCAAAGTGTGTGCCTAGCAGTTCAAGATGTAATGGGAGAGCAGATCTACCAAACTACGCAGACGAAGTTGATTGCGGTAAAATACATTTTATAGCCTGTCACAAAAGGCTTGCCACCTGCTAAACTGACTTTGGGTGATTCGATCATTCTGTGCAGTGTCAATGAAAATGCTTGGGAAATCTGAATGACATTTTCCAGGGGGCTATAAGGCACGCCTTAATCTAATATTTTTTCCTTTGATAAAAATTTGGAACATTGAATAAACTTTACAACCCCCTCCAAAGT
This sequence comes from Acanthaster planci, assembly GCF_001949145.1. The sequence continues at coordinate 10,596,659 of NW_019091362.1, forward strand.
AAGCACAGAATGGCATTCTGTAGTCGTAGAATTTTGTTCTGAGTGGCCGATCACCTTTAAAAAATTGATCTGATTGAAAAGTTACCATTTGGATGAAACAGAAGATCGATTGCAGAGGTCGATAACTAGAGCTTCGATGATTTTTATGCATTCAGATTTTTGCGGAACCACCAGTCTGAATCTTTCAACACACGAGGAATTGGTGACAGTGAACGTTTCTTATGACGTAGTGAGTGCAAGGCAACGTGTAATGGTCTCTGTACGTGCTGATCAAGAAGTCACCGACATTGCCGGCAGTGTATCAAACGTGAGCGAGTGCGTGTGGAAGGTTACCCCGCCAGCAGGTACTGGCACTCGAATAGCGATTGAGGTTGCCGAGTCACGGGGAAGCAGTCTGCGCATCGGTGACGGCTATGACCCAAGCTTGGGTACACCGATTTTGTCGACAGCGGAAGTGCTTATACCTAGGACCGCGTTTTCCACGGAGTCGGCCCTGTGGATAACAACTGGTTTGTGCACTTATGCATGGCGCTCGTACCGGCTGCAGTTTACCATCTGGAGTTACACAAGCATTGGTAAGGAAGAAGACAGTTTACGTGAACAGTATCGCATTAACTTCTTCCTTTGCATGCACAGTATTCGTGTATTTGTTTGACATCAAAGAAGGTAGGTGCCGTTTTAGCTTTACCAAGCGCTTTAATTGATGCAATTTAAAATAACTTCAACCAATTGACCCACAGCCTGATTACTCGTCAATAAATCTTTTGCAGTATTAGGACAGCGGGTGGCTCAGTAGCAAATTATGCAAGCAGTTTGTTACTGAGAATAAAACAATAAGTGCTGGAAACTTTGCTCAAATGTTCTCGCCAACAGATTGCGACGATAATCAGTACTCGTGTCCCTCAGGAACTAAGTGTCTGGAGCCGGCTTCTGTCTGTAACGGTATTCACGAGTGCCCCAGTTACGCTGACGAGATGCAGTGCAGTGAGTAACAGTGGCGTTTTCTACACCGAGCACACACCCATCAGGGGGAAGCTTATATATGCTCCTGCGCTCATTTCTGAAATTTTAAAATTTTGAAATGTGCGTACACTTCCGGATGTGTCCCCAAAGGAATTTCATCCTAAGTGTACGCGCGCATCGCTCTAATAGCACGGCACACCAAGTTAGGACTGAAAAACTAGATTAGCGCCTAGCAGAAAGGGAAATGAAGAATATGTCCGATTTATATGACGTCGGTGACAAAAAGGGAGTGAGAACGTAAATGAAATCGTTAACACATTATGTTGTGGCCTGGCTGTGTGCAATTGATCCACAGTCAGAAAGGTGGAAAGGCGATGAAGGTACTGCTACAGTGTCAGTCTAACGACATTGTAACTCATTTTCAGTGGCTGCCAGGGTTTAATTAGCCTTATGCTTATTTCTAAAATGACAGACAGCTGTAAGAAAGATGAATTCGCCTGCTCAGCGGACAAGTGCATACCACGCGACGCGGTTTGCAATCAGCAGTCCAACTGTGAAAAACTAAATGATGAATTTTCGTGCGGTAAGTTCTCATGACCTATAGCGCTAGTTTATTATACAGCTTTGAACCATGAGATTAGCAATATTCTGATTCTTGCATTTTGACGTGACCTTTACGTGTATTTTAAAATGTTTTTGATGACGTCCAAAAACGTCACATCTCAAAATGTATAGTCAATGGGTTACTGCCATTCAAAAAATCATAAAAATTTGTTATTAGCTTTTTCAAAAGACACACAGAAAGACAACAATTGGGTGTTAAAAAACAACCTCCCCCAAGCTAAAATGAAAATGGTGGTACTACATTTCATCAGAAAATTCCTGTACTAAAGAGTTTTGTGGTCTTCCTGCGGGATCCTCGTTTTGTCGGGCGTGCCCATTAGGCGCCGTTGCTGGAATTTCCTTCACACGTTGACTGTCTCATGCATGGCATTTATCGGTTAACTGAACGGTAGAGTCGTAGCCCAGGTGAGAAGTATTCCATAGGCGCAACGTCCCTCCAAGTGCCTAGCTGACTGGCACTTTCCAAAATTTTTTTTTAAATACTTAGAACACAATTATGTCAATCTTTGATTAGTATGGAAGATTCTTTGTGAAGTTCCAGTATGTGACCAACAGTTGCTACAATGAAAGACCTCATCTCATACATTAATGCAGGTTTCTGCAGGGAGCCAAATATAGAGCTCAACGCCTCGGTCAAACATTTTTCTACGGAGGGCAAGCATAACTACAACTGTTTATGGACTGTCACTGCCGAACCAACTACTCGAATTCTGGCCAGACTCCTCACGCGCGGAGATTCCCTCACCACCTTCTGTGATGGAAACTACAGAGACTATGTGCGACAGATTGACGTGAACCAGTGTACAAAACTGGCCCAGTTATCAATTAGGCCTACAAGCGGTGCAGTAGCATTCCGCCGACACGTAGTTTCGAGCGGCTCCACGATGTGGATCGAGAGTACGTCTGTCTGGGACGATCCTGGCTCGTACCTCACTATGACACTCGAGCAGTTCGTAGGTGTCGGTGGGTACAAAATGTTCTACCTCTAAAGCAAAGGCCTATGTAGCATTTTGTCGTAGTTATTCGTTTGTTCCCTTACTGTCTTTCATAGAAGTCAGAGGATCTTTTACGTGTAGCCTATCCAGGTGGAACAACAGCACCGCCCCACAAGATGACTGCTGAGCAAAATTCGATTGTCTGTGTACATAAATATTCTAATGCTCCATAATAAATTTTCTGACTTTTAAAGGTAAAAAAATGTTAATAATGATAAAACAATAAATAAATAAAATGTTTGTTCATGAATGGGTGTCGATTTTTGGAAAGATTATGCACTTTTGCATAAAAAAGGAATCCTCTCCCACGCAAAACGGTTCTACAGTACACCGTTTCGAGGCAGGGAAATTGCCCCCGTCTTGAATATTGAGCAGAAAAAAAATCTATTCATGCTTATCTCTAGGGAACAAAACTCTGACCTGCATAATAGAAGATCAGATGTTAAGGGTACCGTTAGGCAATCGCCTCTTGCCAAACACTGTATACTGAAAATCATTGAAGTACATAACACTGTCATGCCCATGTAAAAACACTTGACCTTTTTTGCCAGAGTGCCAAAGTGAACAATTTAAATGTCCTTCTGGAACTGCCTGTATCGACCAATCAGCTGTCTGCGACGGCTGGCCAGACTGCCTCGAGTTTGAGGACGAATTTGGATGTAGTAAGTGCAGCGCAAATATCAATTTTAGTTATGTTTCGTCGGTATAAATACCCTGGTGTCATTTCCATTTGATAACTGTCACATGGCCCAGTAGCGTACCTAAAGGGAGTGGGCAAGAGGGGCACTTAGCTTGCCCACTAGGGAAGGTATGTAAAGTTTTGACTATGTACACAATCTACGTGCAAATCTCAGTCCATCGGTTTTCGATAGTCCCTGTAACTATTCGTGCACCTATCAATACGTCATGCGATTTAGCAGAATAAGAACCTGTTGATAACAAAAAGGGTGATTCACAATACAGTGCGCCACCAAGACGCTTTTCCAGTTTACGGTCGACAAAAGCACAGCCGCCTTAACGCGGCCGCGATTGGATTGAGAGTACGAAAGTAAAAAACTTGGGGAACTTATATGGTCAAACTGGGACATTCCATGCAAAAGACAGAAGAAATGATCAATTAAAAATGATTCTCGAAATACACTGACGAATCTTCTTCCCTTACAAACAGACATCCCCGGGCACAGGCGACATTAAAACGTGTCAATCGTTTCCCACAATGTACTAAAAAAAATGACCTTGCGATCCGTGGCAACCTCTTGGTGGCGCACCGTACGGTGTTTCTCTCGTACTGTGACAGATTCTCTCATCATCAGCTACGAGGCTATGTTAATTATTTGTCTCGTTTGTTTCGACATTTACAGCATGTAATTAACTCACAGCAACATTTATTGGGGTTTTGTCGCAGGAGGTTGTTGTGAAGAATGTCTTGCGTGTGGCCCATCCGAGTGCGTGCCAAGGCTGGATATTTGTGACGGAGTCTCACACTGTCAAGATCACACTGACGAATTCAACTGCGGTAAGCCGTTAATGCAAACTATTTGTTTAAACAAAATGCCCTTGTTTAAGCATCACATTTTGTGTTTAAAATATTATGATTAATATTTAATTATTAATGTTAATATTTAATTAAATATTGTGTTTAAAATATTGTACATAAGCTGCTGCCAATCAATATAGGAGGTCATATTTTGACAAGCTGATAAAGTCTAGAAATTTCCTTTAAATCTTCCTTTAAAATCACAACAAACCTCAGTTTTTGTTTTTGATTGTAGAAAATGAAAATAGAATCACTTGCTATGCTTGGTCACTTGGTTACGGACACCTCAAAACCAGCGGTTTCACGGTATTTGGGAATTGTCATTTGGCATGTCCTTATACAGGTCCCTGTGGTGACACACGAATTAACGTAACTGGGCCAGGTTACGCCAATCTGACCTCGCCTGGATGGCCGGGGAACTACCCGTCAAATCTGAGATGCTATTGGGTTGCGATTGCACCCCAAGAAAAGAGAAACCTGGTCATATTTTTGGAATTCGATACCCAAAGCGGATATGATTACCTTAAGTTGTCAAACGGAATTCAATTTTCCCAGGGCCTCAAAGTCAGCGGGTAAGTCGCAGACGCTAAAATATTCGTTTTGCAATCAACAATTCCCTTATCCGCCTTGAGAAGAGGTACCCCCTCATCCGTTGAAAGGAGCCATGCTGGAGGGCAGTGTTTCGTCGGTATAGCGACACGCGTACACAACTCATGCCTTTCATACTCGTTCGTGAACCAGCGAAGTGTAGTTCCCACCATTGATCTCCATCATAAAAAAAAAATCTTTAAAATCTCCTTGATAAAAGAGATCAACGAATCCTGGATCCCACCAAAGGGAGCCTCTGTTGCTAGGAAAATCGCGCCCTCTCCTGGTCCCGTTCAGGCCCATAACACCTTCTTCCGTGCTTATAACTGCATAAATTTGAAGACTTAGCTTTGGCAAAACATACACTGAGGCACCAACTAGATTCTATGTGTGACATATTAGACAAAAGCGTAAGTCGACGCTTTCAAAACGTGAGCAATGTGTTTTAAATTCATATTGATGTACCTTAGATTCTTCATATAGATGTTGCAACCCGTTAAATACATTTTAATAAGCACCTTATGTTTGCTTTCGAATGCAGAAAAAACTTCCCCAGCAGGATGGCATCAAAGGGCAACGAACTGTCATTGCATTTCTTTTCCAACTACAACGACGGCAGGAAAGGGTTTTTACTTCAACTCGAACAAAGACCTGCCGACCAAAGTGAGACAGCAGTCAGGAAAATAGTATTATTACAATTAAAACGTGGTCCTTTTAAACATGTGTTGAAGTGAATTGGCCCCAAAATCTGCAGCGACAATTTCTTCATTTGCTGTTGTCTAATTTAACCATCGCAAACAGCAAATCTCGACAAATTCTGGATCTAAAACTACAATAGACTCTTACAAGGCAGAGCCAGTTCTAGCTTTCTGTAGAAAAAAAAGAAAATCTTATGTTAAAAAAACAGAAAATGAGAATAGCTAAGGGGGAAAGAAACGAATTGGGAGAGATGAAAAGAGGGGGGTATCACAAATTATAATGAAAAAAGTCTCAAAATTATCCTACCTCCCCTGCAAGCGCTTTGCGTCTCCAGGAAAGAACTGGGGGTCGATGCCCCCGTCGCAGAGACACAAATCACTCAAAGGTAATGGTCTGTAATCAAGCTTTACTTGAAATTTGCTAAAAATGGAAACTATGAATACATATCTTAATGTTCAGTTAAAGGATTTTTGTGCAGTGGGAGAAAGAAAAGATTCGCTGGAGAAAGATCCAAAATTCTGTATGAGCTCTCTTGATAGGAGTCAAATCACGTTTTGCTTACAAAATTTTGTCACTTTTCTGTCACTTGCGTTCAAGTTTCCTGTGGTGCTGGAGAGGTTTTATGTGACTATCAGTATTTTGTGTGTGTGCCTGAAAACACGGCAGGGCAGCGATGCCCCCAAAGTAAGTCTCTTCCCAAGCATTATAAATATTTCTGCTTCGCAGATTAATCTGCAATCAGAACGTAATTCTTCTTGAGTAATTTTGGGACGTTTTCATAGAGACGACGTAAGGTGCAAACACTCAGGTTTATTGAAGTAAGGTTACCATTTAAATTAATCAACCACTACACTGGTTAAAATGTCCAGCAAGTTTGGTTCTCTGCAGCAAAGATATTTGCGGATTCGCAAAACTTAGTAAAGTTAGATTTTTTAAAGCATCAGTTTAATTATTATGGCTCAGAGGAGAGCCTTCGCTAAAACTCCGCACACTTTCGCCCCTGCTGTTATGCATTGTTATGCATGAGTTCAACTTAACCTTATATATCTTCAGATAATTGTGGTGAGGAAACCATTACAGTGGACTTTGAACCAGTAGATTTCTTGTCACCAAAATACCCGGACAAATACCCCGCTGAACTGGCTTGCACCTGGACGATCACAACGGCGGAGGCCAACGTCATTTTCGTTCATGTCAAAGACTTCCAAACGGAACCCTCTCACGATGTTTTGAAATTAAAAGGTCAGACATTTTACAGCGCCTCAACCTCCCAGTTCTCTTTAGACGGGAAAACAAAAGTTCGCAGTGTGGTCTTCAATTCGTCATCGATTGTCATTGAGTTTATTTCGGATTCAGCATCTGGAGGAAAGTTTCACTTGTCACTTCAAAGCAACTTTTCTTCATACAGTAAGTATTAACAGGTATCATTGGGAAGAATTGCTTGAATCTGAGACTGGGAGTAAATGGCATAAATCAACAGACCATGGAGCTGAAGGTACATACTCTATTACTACCACTTATCGCTCTATCCGTAAAATCGTTCCGGAGTTTTCAGAGATCATGGGCAGAAACTCATACATTAAAGCGCTGGTGTCAACCATAAAATCTTCCATTCATTCGTCAATTTCAAATGCGATTATCAATTTCACTCCTGAGTGATATAACACGCATAAATTACTTTATTACACCGTTGTGATCTGTGATCATGCTTCGGAAAAAACACGATGTCTGATGGGTACAACGAACACAATACACACTTATTCCTTTGACTTCAATTGCACAGAGACTTGGTGGTTTTTATTTGTCCAGGTGATGAGGTTCCATGTAATGTGAATAATGACAGCCTTATTGACTGTCAAGACGGATCGTGCGTGACCTCTGACGCCAGATGCAATGGTTTTTTTGACTGCAAGAACCGTTTCGATGAACAGCACTGCAGTAAGTATGCATTCTATAATTTTAATTTCTTCGGAAATGAGGATACCTTCAGTTTAATCCTCTTATGAGACTGATTTTGAGGTCCGCATCACACCGAAATTGATGGCTAATTTTGTCAGGAAGTAAGGCGAAGAAAAATAGAAGGTCAAGATACTATTGACCCAATGCTTTAGATTCTAAGATTCGACTTGCAAGGCAAAAAGACATAAAGAACAGAATCGACCAAGTCGATCGTCAAGGAAGTACATCAAGTATCTTGAAGAGGCCTTGAAGCATTCTTTTCAGCGTTGCGTTTTTAACAAACATCTGACGAACTGTCACAAGCCCACCGACACCCTCAGATTGTAAAAAGGGGAGATTCACGAGATTTACACCTAGCTCGTTAGTTTCACAGCTTTAGTGTTTTTTCCCCTATTGCCAGACGTGGTGCACTGCCCTGATTTTTACGCGTGCTCTGAATCAACCAAATGTATCTTGCTGGAGGAAGTCTGCGACGGTGTTCCCAACTGTGACTTAAAAGACGATGAGGAAGACTGCGGTAAGTGATGTGGCTTTGAGGTCAGAGAAAACAGAAACCTTTTTAATCATTGGTAGGGTAGCACACCCCCCACAAAAAACACTCTCTTGAGAGATGAGAACGTTAAGAGGAATCAGATATGCACTAATATGCCTCATTTGACAGAAAATGTTCCACATAGAAAATTAATGAATTGATTGATAACTGAGTCTTGAGTTTTCGTGCCAAAGGAGACTGCATGCAACGTGAATTATTTTCGCAATAACCCCTCGTGGTCTTATATGTTCAAAATGACAGAATCTGCGAGAGGTAAACAGGCTTTAAAACGCAAAAAAAAAAAAAATCTTGCGTATTCATTAATAGAAACTGATACAGACACGTACCAAACGCACCTGTTTTTACCACTCTACCCTACATGTTTCTACTCCTGTGACTTCCCCCAGTCAGAAGAGTGTTGAATATTCTTAAAAGTGTATGTGTCCAAAGCTGGACCTAGCAACAGAGCCTCCTTTGGTAACAACTCCATTTCACTGGTTCACGAACGATTAAGAAATGCACGCAATGCGAGCACGTCGCTACCAACAAAACGAACACTCCCGACTAACACGGCTCTTTTCAACCGATGATTTGGTGCTTCGGCTCAAGGCTCATAGATAACTACACTCTCTTTAACTGTGTAATGCGTTCATTCAAACAATTTACAGTTAACTTTACGTTCTTTTTACAGAATGTACAGGTAACTGTAAACTCCTTGAAAATCCAAACTGAAGTGATAGACTGAAATCCCAGTTGTGACATTCAAGTATAACAACGTCAAGCACAAAGACAGACGCTCTTAACGTTTTAGACATTCTACGGATTAATTTTCTGAGTTTTCGATTTGCTGCGCTAATATTTTCTATGTTCGATAGCGATTATAGAGTTCAAATTGAGGTAAATCCCTCCTTTAATTTTACGTTTGACTGAATATGTC